>WURS02000016.1:5868999-5895235 GCA_011762765.2 Rhinocypha anisoptera | reverse complement strand
TGTGGAAAATGCTAAGTTTTTCTTCTCTCACCATGAAGGAGTTCCACCAAGTTAAGCCTGAGACGGTTTCCTACAAGTACTCTACTCTTTGATTGAAGTATCTGTTTTGAAGTTACATTACTGTCATTAGAATTCCCACACTGCATTATAATGGTGCAGAAAAATACTTGAAATAATCCACTAGGATTTCAATCCAGGTATCAGAAACCATTATCCAAAATTGATGTGCACAACAGTGACTCATAAATAGCAGCAAACTTGTGTTGACACCAAATGACACTCAGTAAAAATATATTGCAGTGTTTTACATAAATATTAAACAATCTATTATTTCACCTATAGCATATAATGTGTAGAACAATATGTGATTCACTTGTAAATGAATAATTTATGAGACTTGTTTGCATTCCACTCCTTTTCAACTAAAGAAATTTTAAGTTATCAGTTGAAGAATACATATGGGACAACATATGGGTGGATAGGTAGGAAAAAGGAATATGTCATTTGTGAGAATTTCCATTTTGTGCAGCTCCATCAGCATCATGTGGAGGACCATCCGGTGGCCCATCAGGTGCCCAAGCTGTTGTGAGTGGAACACAGTCGGGATCTGGTGTAAGTGTTGCATCATTGGTGGCTGCTGACAGTGAGAGTGGAGACGACTCGGAGGTTGGGAGACTCCAGGCATTGTTGGAAGCTCGAGGCTTGCCTCCACATTTATTTGGTGCTCTTGGACCCCGCATGCAGCATTTGCTCCATCGTAGCATGGGGGCTGGTTCATGTAAGTCATAATGTAAAATATAATAAATGGGTTTTGGTAAATATTAAAAAACACCAGTCTATAAACATTAAGGCTTGAGCATAGCCAGAAAGAAATTTCTCCTGGAGGTCCTTGCTTTATAAATGGGATGGCAGTCTGACAGCTAGCAAATGGCAATGAAATGACAAATATTTTAATCAAAGTTCATGAATTTCTGTTTTTGAGCTACTCATTCCTCTTGTGGTGATCCCATCATATTATGTTTTTAACTTCTATTGTTAAAAACTTTTTATTGCATGTACATTTTGCTTCTGTGAAGCGTTTTCTACACTAATTTTTTGTAGAATATATAGGGTAACTAATTAAAATTTTGTTTTTTTTTACAACCTCGTCCACTATTAATTTCCTATAATTCTTTCCAATCAATGATCTGCATTTCTTAATTATGATTACACATAATTTGTACATTTTAAACTTAAGAATTTTCTCCATGAGCATGATAATTGACACTCAATGATAGATTCCTTTCTAGTTCATGATTATCATATTTATACATTTTAAATGAACAAATGAGTTGAATTTAATGATTTATAAAAGGAAGTAGCCATCAGCCAGTGTATAAAGACAAATTTCTGTAAATAAAGTTTATAAATGTTATTACTACATGAATGGATTTCAATATTTATCAATGTGACCAAGAGAGCACTTGAAAGAAGGGTAGTGATACCTACAGAATTGATTTGTGTTATTGTATAATAGTAAATTTCAGAATGTTTCCCCCTTTTACATTCAAGTATTATTCTTGTTATTTATCACTCACAAGAATCAAATTGTATAAATTGAAGATAAATAGTTGCATTCGGAGAGAAATTTCACTTCTCAGACGTGGTACTTCTCCCACAGAATGTGCCCACAATTATTTTGACTTAAACATGAACCGAAAATCATGCTGTTTTTCACTTTTGTATTTCTATTAATTTCTTTTGGTGATGATAACCTTTGATCCACTTGAGAAGTGATAGTAGATTGTGATAATAAGAAAATGATTGCTCACGTGGATTAATAAACTGATGATCAAAGGTATACGTATTATGGAAAATATAGGCACTCCTTTTTTTTCATTGATTCAGTGAACTTAATTGTATGCACCAGTTTGAAAGTTTGAACACTTGGAAAATGCAAATTTAGTGAAAAAAGTAAAAAGCATAGAATATTTTTACTTATATAGTTGTTGCTACTTACGGTCTGATTATAAAGGAGTTAATTCTAGGCTAAATATAAGGGCATTTTTGATGATCCTTTCATAATGACTGTATATGTTAAGGCATGATAGTTGTTGGTCACCAGTAATCTTCATTGTAACCATGCCCTCCAGATAAACAGAGAGTGACTCAACTGAGATTTTAAGGATTGTGTATTTTCTTTTATATAGCTTCAAGGGCACAGCAGCTTCTACAGGGCTTGCAAGCAACAGGTGATGAGGGACAACAACTCCAAGCTGTGATAGAAATGTGCCAAATGTTAGTCATGGGTAATGAAGACACATTGGCTGGTTTTCCAGTTAAACAGGTTGTTCCTGCTCTGGCTTCCTTGCTTGCAATGGAGCACAACTTTGATATGGTATGTATGCATTATTCTTGTTTAACACTCTTCTTTTTATCTTTTGTCATTTTAATAAATTAAGACTTGCTAAGTATCCTTTTTAATTCTATGCAATGTGTCATAATGTTTAAAAAAAATTGTGTTTAATCCCAAATAATGTTTCTTTTCTTGTAATGCATCACAGTTTTTAAATTTTATATGTACCATTTTCGAGCATTGCATTGTGAATACTTTGTTTTCCATTATAAGCAGTGCTGTATTCAAATTTGTGTAAACTGAAAAGACTCTAGGACTAAATTCTAACTATTGTGTATATTATGATGTGATATATTCATTTTAAGTGTAGTTTAATGCAGTTAAAAGTTGCTTATTTTAGCTAGCCATTGTAAATTGTGTTTGCATAGAAGTCCATGTTATTTTTGAATGACTTAGTGTTAGGGTCAAATTTATAAACTATGATGTCATCTTCCTTCTTACCTAAAGACTTAGTAAGAATTAATGAGAAACCATACATCATTCTTTAAAAATGCAATGCATCATTTCATTTTTCCTGACATGTGGGATACAACAAATGTACTTGTACACATTTCATTTGAGAAATATTTTTTAATTCAGAATTAAATACAGAACTTTAGTAATGAATTTTAGATAAAGTGCCTCGACAAGAATCTTTTACGAAACTTTTATAACTCAATTGGACAATTTATGTAATCCTATAAACTCCTAATTCTGTAACATGATACAAGGATCTCCTGTTTCAATCTGAAATGTAATAATATTCCAGAATATCACTGACTATTTTAAATGAGGTCTGGTTACATGACTGAATTGTTAGTAAAATTGTTACTATTGTTTATAAGAGTATTTGTTATTATTAATATGTAGGATTGCATCTGTTGACACATTCTTCTCTATAATTAGATGAACCATGCCTGTCGGGCTCTAACATACATGATGGAAGCTCTACCTAGATCATCAGCAGTGGTAGTAGATGCTGTTCCAGTGTTTCTGGATAAACTCCAAGTTATTCAGTGCATGGATGTAGCTGAACAAAGTTTGACTGCTCTGGAAATGCTATCAAGACGACATAGTAAATCAATTCTCCAAGCTGTAAGTTACTTTTCCTCAGTTATCATTTAATTTTCTTTTGTGAACCAGCTAATTATGTGTGACAAATAGAAAGGTATTTTGGTATCATGGAAATTTTAATATTAGTTTGTTACAAGCTATTATTATTTTTGGTGAATATTTTCTTTGCTTTCCTTCTTCAGTCTAAAAATATGCTGCTTAAAGAATTTATATAGAGGTCAACTATTTTCATTAAAAGGAAACAAATTTTGTAGGCAGTCCATGAAGACTTATATCTCAATATAAAGTGCTTTCATGTTTGAAAAATACATGGTAATATTCTCCAAATATTTTGTTCATATAGCCCAAGTTGCAAAGAAAACAGTTAAATCTTCATATTGTAAAATCCAAAAAGGTGTAATTACCACAAATATAAACAATATTTTCAGTATATTAATGCTGCTAAAGTACTTTCATCACATTCTTGAGTATTGATATCATATCAACATGTCAGTTTTTATTACACTGGGGAACAATTTTTAACACAATTTCTGTTGTTCGATTTTTGAGCTCTCTTAGAGTAAAATAGGCAAGCTGATTTCATAACTGTAGTTAGTTTTCTTCTATCACATCAAGTTTTTTCTCTACACTGTATATTATTGTGACTGCTCTTTGCTGGAGACGAGCGTGGATCATAAGAAAATCATTAGTGGTCTCCTATTGGTTGAAGTAAACCTTCTCTGACTAGCAAGAGACAAATGATGCCATAGAAACCAGCAGAGACATGTTCATACTTGTCTAGCCTATTCAGTTAAGCCTTAGATAATATAATGAGATGTTGTGTCACACCGTATAGTGAAGTGTATTCTGAAGTAGACTCTTGAGTCTAATGAGACAATGAGAGTTTTTATGCAAGGTTTAGTAATAGCAGTGTTTTGTTTTTTATTTATATATGAAATTATTTCCTTTTCTTTAGATTGTTTGCCTCTGCCATTTTACATCATACATGCTTAAACAGTCCCGATTTGTTATATATGTGGAAGTTTCAATATTCCCAGTCAAAGGACAAACATCATTGCATTTATCAGGCAAGCCTATTTTGCATATTTGAAAGTAAAAATTGGCAATCAAGATAAATCTTAGGCCCCTCACAAGGTGTGCAAGCAGTGTGTTGAGAGTTTACGGATGTGGACAAAGGAAACACATGATAAACTGCCATTTTGTATACCTATGATTTGGCAAGAGCCCAGAGATCATTCAAGTGACTGTTACTT
Source organism: Rhinocypha anisoptera (assembly GCA_011762765.2). Taxonomy (NCBI): domain Eukaryota; kingdom Metazoa; phylum Arthropoda; class Insecta; order Odonata; family Chlorocyphidae; genus Rhinocypha; species Rhinocypha anisoptera. The sequence goes on along the minus strand of WURS02000016.1, from coordinate 5,890,534 downwards.
TTGTCTAGTGAATAGTCTGGATATAACAAGAAAGTTAAATGTAGAGTATTCTGGTTAACCATCAGGTATACGCCAAGTGCCTCATTCAGCTGAAATCCCAGTGCCAGTTATCCTCTTTGGAAATACAAGAATACGAGTATGGTGAAGATTGAAGTGACTCCATCAATGAAGATTTTGAAGTTGAAGATGATCGTTCATACGAGATTTGATCAGCATGAGTTGAATGGTTTGAAACATGATTTGGGACTATCTAAAAAAGTTTCAGAACTGTTAGCATCAAGACTGCATGAGGAAAAATTTGCTTGAAAAAGGAGCTAGGGAATCCTACTTTTAATCAAGAGAAATTGTATTTCTGCAATACTTTCGAAGTGATGGTAGATTTGTGTATTGCTGTAATGTTCATGATTTTATGGAGGAGTTGGGAATTCCAGCTGATAATGCAACTGAATGGTGACTGTTCATTGATAGCTCAAAGTGGAGCTTGAAGCCTTCTCCACAATGGAAATTTATTTGGTGCAGTCCCACAGTTTATTTTCACCTCTGCATATAAAACTGGGTCTCATGAAGCAATTTGTTCAAGTTTTGTCAACTGAAGGAGACTGTTTCTAGTATCTCATTTCAGCATTCCCTAATCTGTCGTTTAAAAAATTAAAGGCCAGTGTGTTTGATGGTCCACAGATTCTGCAACCTCTTAAAGATGAACATTTCTTTGGAACAAAGACAGAACTTCAAAAGAATGCTTGGTTGGCATTCAAAAACCTTTTCAAAAACTTTCTTGGATATACACAAACACAGAATTACACTGAAATTGTCCAGCAACTCTTGGAGAGCTTCAAAATGTTTATTTGCAACATGAACATCAAATGGCATTTTCTACATAGCCACCTTTCTGACTTCTTGGTGTAGTCAGTGATGATCAGGGTCAGCAATTCCACCAAGATTTGAAGATCATGGAGGCACCATATCAAAGTAGATGGGATGTAATTATGATGACTGAATATTGTTGAAGCATCAAGCAAGATTGTGCACAGCTTAGACTCCAGAAAAAGCTATAAGCAAATATTTTTACATTAATATGTATGTTTTGTGCACAGCTTAGACGCCAGAAAAAGCTATAAGCAAATATTTTTACATTAATATGTATGTTTACCATTTGGCAAAAGAACTTTCTATTTGTATGAACACAATTTAACTTGCAGTAACTATACTCGTATATAGCCTTTGTATGGATAAAATTTTCTTTCTTCTGAACAGTATATTTGGTAATTTTTTCCTTTGTATGCACATTTTGTATGACTTTTGGAACAAAGAGAGGGTATCCTGTAGCTTAAAAAGTTGATGTGATAGACAAAATCTATGTTCATTTTTGAATCCAGATGCCAAAAGTTAGTCAAAAACAAGTGTCAGATGTAAGACAACTAAATTTGTGTTCCCCAGTGTTATCACTGTCTTAATCAACTTGATGCTCATCATCAAAAACCATGAATTGTATGCATAATAGAGAAGAGCATCTTTGGAGAAAATTTCCTATTCTGCAAATTGATACTGACCCTAGAGCATCATCCCACTCATGTTTATTAAAAGCTGAATGTACTTGAAAGTAGTTAATCTTAAATAATTGTTTTGAACTTTTTTTCTTGTAGCGTGGTGTAACAGCATGCCTGATGTATTTGGACTTCTTCAGCATAAATGCACAACGTGCAGCATTGGCCATCACCTCTAATTGCTGTCAAAATCTTCATGTAGATGAGTTTCATTTTGTGTCAGATTCATTACCCCTTCTTGCAAATCGACTAACACAGCAAGACAAGAAAAGTGTGGAGAGTGTTTGTCTTGCTTTCAGCCGCTTGGTTGACAGCTTCCAAAATGATCCTGCAAAGCTTCAAGAAATTGCAAGTCCAGAACTGTTGACCAATCTCCAGCAATTGGTTAGTATTTGCTATATTAAAGTAAAGTCCTAGTTGCATTATTAAAATACAGTGATTTTTCAAGGTTATTTACATTCCAGAATTGATGCATAAAAATTCCTTGCACCTAAGTGTGATAGTGTCTGGAATATTAATGTATTTTCATGTGCCAAAGATTTGCTGTTTAAAAATCTGTTTCTTGAAATTTCTTAATGTTTATTTTTTTTATAACGTTAGTAATCCATCACTATATTTTATTGTAGTTGGTCGTCTCTCCTCCTGTCATCAGTACTGGAACATTCATTACTGTGTTAAGAATGTTGTCTGTTATGTGTGCAAATTGCCCAGAGTTAGCCATCACCCTCCTCAGGCAAAACATTGCAGAAACACTCTGTTACCTTTTGACTGGATCAGGAGATACTTCACATGATGAGGTTTGTAACTGTTTGACTATTTATGAAGGCTTTTGAAAGGAATGTTCCCCCTAATAACTGTATAAAGTGTATCAGTTCAATTGACAGATTCATAATAATTGCTCATTGAAGAAAAGTGAAGCTTTTAGGTTGATAAAAATGGCACCTGAAATTATTAGTAAACCCAAAAATCCACCATTTTTTATTTTTACCCAGGGTTTGTACTATTTGCCAGCCATATATTAATTAACCAGGTTGAAATCTGAAATTACATTGGAAAAAAAGAAGAAGGCTCCTTTAAACTATTTAATAATTAGAATAATGTTTAAATTAGAATGTATTCATATTCAAGAATAACACTTGTTTTGTTGAAATGTTGTGAAAATGTTACCAATTTTGACTTGTTTTATAGGTGGAACTTATACCCCGAAGTCCCCAAGAGTTATACGAAATAACCTGCCTCATTGGAGAACTGATGCCTCGTCTTCCTACTGATGGAATATTCAGTGTTGATGCATTGCTGGAGCGGGCTCCAGTCACTCACCAAGACACTGTGCAATGGCAGTGGAGAGATGATCGTAACCTCTGGCACCCTTATGGTGTCATTGATTCACGCATGATAGAGGTAAAAGTTTTTTTATTCTGCTGAAATAAAAGATTCTAATGATCATTACATGAATGACACTAATTGTGAGTCAGGATGAGTGCCAATCAATTGATGAGAGTCTCTTTATACAATATATGTGTATGAAGTTATTGAGTCAGCTAGCTTTGATTCTCAACTTTGGTACGTAACACTTTCTAAACTCCATTTAGCTGTGTGAAAACATTGAATATCTTTCATTGTCTCTATGATGTTATTTTTCCCTTTCTTGATGAGTAATATGATGATTGTTTCATTAGAATTACATTCATTGGCCCTTTATTTTGGCAAAACAAGATATATTTTACCAATTCCACTATGTACAATTTTCTACAAGAACCACATTATGGAGATGTGATAAATATAAATCTTTATATTTTGGCGTGTTGAGGCTCAAATTTTGCTTTCATGTCCATAGGCTGCACACCAATCTGGAGAGGATGAAATCAGTTTGTCAACCTTGGGCCGAACTTACACCATTGACTTTCACTCGATGCAGCAAATTAATGAAGACACAGGTACTACAAGGCCCGTTCAACGGCGAGTCAGTCCTCCAGCACCTCCGCCACCACCACCAATGGCATCATCACCCATCCCAGTCCCAAGTGCTCCTCCACTGGGAATCTCCTACCTCACCTGTGCCACTGATGCCCGTGTGGCATGCCTCAGGGATGAGAAAGGGCCAGCTGGAGCATCTTCCTTCATTCGATCTCTGTTCTCAGTACTTTATGAGGTTTACAGCTCCTCAGCGGGGCCTGCTGTGCGATGCAAGTGCCTGAGAGCTCTTCTCAGAATGGTTTATTATGCATCCGGTGATTTGCTCAAGGTAATTAAAGTTACGGCGGTTAATCTCTCATTACTGTGTAAAATCATCCATTCCATAGTTTGTGCATCTTGACCACTATATGCAAGAGGAGAAGTACATAATTTAAATCTTGTAGCTAATCTCCTATTAGACATTTTGTCACTGATTTAGGTACCAAAAACTGCAATTAATCTAAAAATATGCCATGACTCATACTGTCATCTAATAACAAATATATTAATGTTTATGAAACCACGGTTAACATTATGTGAAAAGATATTTTTAGAGTTATGGAGTGTTTCAGAAGCTTCAAAATCCACGTTGTTGGTTTGTAAAATGGTCCTTGGATAGTAAAATACATTTACAGTTTTGAGTACACTTAATGGTAGGAATACGCTTACTTCACAGCATTTAAAAATATAAATTATGATGGCTTAAATGGATTTAATAGTAATGTTTGCAAGGCAGTGTTCATACATTGAATACATGAAGAAATAACAAAAGACTTGCAATAAGATTTAGTGACATGGCAAGCATACATAGTATTCATTAAAATGGTTTTCAGCATGATACAGTAGAATCTTGATTCTGTGTGTACCAATTTTATGAAAAATTCAATTTTATTCATGTGACATTTCTCGACAGAAACATAATGGTGAAATAAAAAGTGACATTGAAACCTTAGGCATGGGATTTTGCCCGATATTACAAAGTGCTGGTAATATTTCCACTATTTTGACTGAGCTGAGTGAACATCAAAATAGTTTTATTTGCAATTACTGAATATATGCACTAATGATCTATTTGCAATAACTATAGTTATTTGCAATAGCTATTTGCAATAACAATAGCCAAGAGTATTGTATTATGATGCATCACAAATTCTAAGCACATTTAACAAAATCGGCCATTATCTCAATTTGACATCATTTGATTTTACAAAACGCTGAAAATCAGGTCCCATGGTATTTTCTATAATCAAGATTCTACTGTATATGATTTTCATTAAATAATGGAAATAGACTAGTAAATGGAAATATAATGCTAGGATGACAATGAATAATATATGGATACTGAATACATGTAAAGACCTTTAGTTTTCACTTTCAAGTTAAAGTATCTTGCATGTATTTTATGACATTTTTTATTTACATAAGAGTAAAATCTAATTTAATTGATTTTAAATATATTTGATTAAGATATATTTTTGCACATATTTATTCTTTATCAATTCATTAATATACTTCAAATTGATGGAAGATTCTCAAGATACTGTGCTATAAGTAATCCAAGAGTAGAATAGAACATAGTAAATAAAATGCCTTTAAAATTTTTTTACATTAATGATAGATAGAAAACAGAATTGTTCTGCATTAGCATGTAACATGTTCCTCCCACTTATGGTAATGCCCTGTATCAAATGCAATGATATTGTAAATTAATCCCTGGGAAACTAAAGTATTATTATCATTATGGTGTCAATCTACGTGAATTACTACGAATAACTTGTCCAAGTTCTGATTCCATATTTTATAATATAATAATAATATACTTCATTGTATGTAGATAATATTTTTGCATGTGTTTTTGTCTATTTGATTTGTTACTCTACTGTCACATAATGTTAAAAATTCCCAATCAATAGTGATTAGTTGGTGAATCATAATTAGTTCTTAAATTTTGTGGTAAATCATTTTCTCACATGTAAAAATTCATCATTGCAGGAAGTGTTGAAGAACCAAGTAGTTTCAAGCCACATTGCTGGAATGATGGCATCCCAAGACCTAAGAATAGTTGTAGGAGCCCTTCAAATGGCCGAGATATTGATGCACAAATTACCTGATGTTTTTGGGGTCCACTTCCGTAGAGAGGGTGTCATGCACCAAATTAAGCAGTTAGCTGATCCTGACACCCCGCTTGGGGTATCACCCACCAAAGTGGGAGACGCTACCCCCAACCACCCTTCGCACTCATCCCATCAAACATTGCATCCCCAGTATCAGACCTTAAGTCCCCATCCGCACCACCTGCAACCTGGACCTTCAAACACAGTCTTAGTTCCTGGTCCCCCTCTTCCTCCAATTCCTCCATGTTGCCAAGGACCCTCATCGTCATCTTCCTCATCCTCTTCTTCCCCTTATACTTCCTTCTGTGGGGGTTTGCCAGCCCTAGTGCCAGTTGTTGCCCCACCTCCCGCCTCAGCAAGTCCCAATGGAAGTCTTTCAGGTGCTGTGGCCCCTCCTCCACCCCCAACAGGCCTCTTCTTCCACACACCAGTTAATCCACCTGATAGGAGACTTTTGGATGCCTCCATGGAAGACAGAGCTGTCAGTCCATCACAGTTGTAAGTAGAATCGCAATGAAAAGTTCATCTTTGTGTCACTTCATATATTCTGTATCTCCATTAAGTGCGATGGAATAGAGTTCATTCAAAGATGTTTTTGACATGGTCTAAAACTAATTATGAATTATTCATAGTTTAAGAAATCCTACTGCTTTGGTTTGTTAATCATTTAAGTAATGTAAAATATTCATAATATCATGGTCTCAATAAGTTCATGTTAAATATTCCTCACATTTACATGTAAATTTCATTGTTCTCAAAGTGATATTTATTTCTTATGATAAACATCATAATGAGCTGTTATTAAAGGCGGCAACAATAGATAAAATCTCAGTATGGTTTTATGCTAAAAGTTGGGAGGTGAAATTAACTTATATTTCACACATCTTGATTTTTTGCTGACAATATTTTTGCGGGCAATATCCTAGTGTTGAGTCTGAATTCAATAAGCACAGACTTTCCTAATTTAGCAAGTCTGTGTGTATTTGGTTTTTCAACCAGATATTATACACAGATATTAACCAAACCAGAGTTGAAAATATCATTGTTATTCGGATGCTATGTAGTTTTTACTGCCATATTCATAATGTTATAAAATTAATTGAATTAAAATATATCCTGTGATTAGAGTTTTTTACAGTTTTATATCAAAACATTTTTGGATTAGTTTTTTCCCTGGTATTTATTCCAAAAATAAGTGCTCATTTTAGAACACTGCAACTCGTTGAAACTACGTCTCCCACTTTATTTTTAGTTTCAATTGCAAATTAAAACTCCTATTGGCAACAATGACATTATGTAGCTTGCTGGTAACTTTTCTGTGTGGTAAGACCATTGTGCAGAGCAGTTCCCATTATTATTACCTCTTTAACTTTGAGGGTTTTGTCTCATAGCTAATTGGAAGAGTTTGCATATGTCTAATCGAAGAAGATTATTCTTCCCACTGCAACAAACTCCACAGACCTTAAACCATCAGTTTCACAATTCTTTGCATTTGGCTCATGCGGTATCCCTTGTCCCTTCTAGGACTCATGTTTGTCATGATTTCACATCTATCCTATGCCCCTAGCCATATGATTCAAATTATTGCTCAGAAGATTTGTTCTTTTTTTGCTCTCTTGACGTGTGACATAGGCATAATTGTTGCATTAGAAAAAACGTTGACTATAGAAACCCTATAAATAGGTGTCCATGGTTTTTTGTGATAGTTTGATCTGATAACTCAAATGATCCAACCTACATTCAAAATTTTGTATCCAATGATTTAATTATGTGGAGAAGGTCTATTTAAAGTTATATCGATCTACATATTGAAGTAGAATCTTGATTTTACAAAACACCTAGGGACCTGAATTTTCAGTGTCATGTCCAATTTCCAGCTATGTCCAAATTTTAGACCTGATGATGATGCAGCACCATGAAAACCAGTGAAAGTAAAGCATATTTTTAAAAGTAGAAAAATTGCCATCTCCTTATCATTAATATGTTCCAATTCCACCACATTACACCTGAAACTACACAAAGATTCTACTGTATCTAAACTAAGCTTGTTGTAACTTCCTGGTATTTATCATTTATATAAGACATTATATTTTATACTTATTATATAAAGACTGATTATATTTTGAAAAATTGTTGGTTCATTCTGCTGCAGTATATGTTAATTCTTAGTCTACATAGGGGTCATGGTCTTGGTTACCACAGTATACCTCATAATGTAAATTTACTACTATGGAGTCCTAAGTTGCTAATTGCTATGAGTAAAATTCTTGTAATAGTTTTCATTAATAACTTGCATCTAGTATTCCAATAACTCTCCAAACTGTGACATTACTATAATGTTTTAATGGCAGATTTATATATCAAGGTCAGGGAAGAACGAGGAGGAAGTCAAAGTATATAATAATTATTATATACTTAGACTTCCTCCCTTTTTTAAGCAAAAGAATACATTTGGGTGTATCAGTAGTGTATTTTTCATATTCAAAAGTTAACTTTTATTCTTACTTATATTTTATGCCAAGAAACTCAGTACAATATTTAGATAAGCTGTTTGGGCAGGTGCCTTAAATTATATGAATTAATTGAGTAAAAAATTATCTTCTATATTAATCTTTCATGACTGGAACAAACTAAGTTTAGTACTCATTTAGAAAAAATACAATTCAAGATATCTTAATACTAATACTGATCACTACTTATGAGTGTGCCCAAATCTTACAGTGAAACCTCTCACAGTGGTCTCCACTATACCAAGACTTTTTTCATGTAGAAGAGAAGGCCAATTAAATTTATTACACAAAAAATGCTAAGTAGCATTCTTCATAGCCATTATTGATCACATTGGCTTTAATTGAAGATAAAATTTCACTTTATTACTTTGTAAATTTAAATTGAATTCTCTGCATTTTGGGTAATAATACTTGTGCTCTAAGAAACTAAATTATCCAAAATATATTTATTTGAAGACCATTTTTTAATTGTGGAAATACTGGAGAAATTTAAAGTTATTGGTTAATCTATGCAGTCTGGAAAAGTCTCAGAACTCATAACAGGAAATTATTACTCTGAAACAATATTGTTGGCTTGCATCACTACATTAGGAAAGATTTGTTAAAGGTTTTGTAAGAAGCTGTAGGTGTCATATCTTTTTAAATGCCATTAGGTGATATTATGCCATCTAGACTATGTTAAATTCTTCAAATGGGTTTATTTGGTATTTTATTATTTAAACCGCATACTCATTAATGAACATTCCTTCAAAAAGATTGTTCATTATGCCTTTTAAATATGATCTCCTGTATATTGTTGCTTAGGAGTTTTAAAAAATCTTATCCATTTCATTCATAAAGGTAGGCTAAACAAAGATCCATATTGGAGAAGTGAAACAAGTTTGAAAGGTTTCCAGAAATTTTATGATTCTATAAGGTTAAGACAACCTTTCATACTTTTTAAATTAGTATGTTTTTGTCCAATATGCCAATGTTTGTGATGTCATACCATCAGTATCTTTGTAACACAGTTTATATATCTATGCATATTATTTTTGTAATTGAGAAATGTATTTAAGAACTTCATCTAGCCTGACAAAACTTCTCTATTAATGTGAATTCTCTCATTCCTAGCTGAAAATTGCTTAAATGTATTCTGATAAACTTTGAATGGCAGTATGTTCCAAATCATCTATTTTGTACAAGTTGCCCAATTAATTTAGGTGTACCTATTTTGTTTTGAATCTGGGAATATTTCATAAATCAAGATTATTTTCATGCTTAGTAAAATTTTATTTGCTATTCATGTTATAAATCAAATAATGGGTGCCAGAGAGCAACTTAACCAGGAAAATAGTTTAACAGGGAGAAGACTAAGGAATGATATTTCTTTCTTCCATCTGTGAAGGGGTTCTATAGGTTTACACTAAAACTTTCAATTTATACAATATACTTGCCTCATTATTTTTTTCAAAATGAAGTTTTTTGACAACTCTTTACTCTGAAAACTCCACAAAATCACAAAAATGACCCAAGTTATAGCAGCATTCCATACTGTAGTGAAAAATCATGCTTCAGCTTTAATTATTCTCATTTGTGGTGGATCAAATTGATTGTACATACTTGTTTCTAAGGCATGATGAGACCTGTCTGATATTTTTCTCATAAATGAGTATTTGTATGTACTATAAAAGATATTTTATGTTGCTTGAAAGCATGAATTTATTTAATGTTCCATCCATCTGTGACATTTTCAGCATTAAGTGAAAACTTCCATTGCTTATACTCATTTATGCGAAAGGGATATTATATGATAGTAGTCAAAATGATGAAATACATTTTAATGTTTAATCCATTCCCATTGCATTCATGTTTTCTTATTGTACATAATTATTTGACTCCCATGTGTACTTCAGGCAATACTTTACTAATGATGGTATCACGTCACAAAGTTACAAATTTTTATTAACTTTAATGAATATTCTTTGTGATTATTACCACTTCAGTTTACACCAGTGGTGGGTGATGGTGTTTGCAGTAGTAACCAAAGAACTTAGTAGAAAACTCCCTCAACTTGGTTTTTAAAAATTTCCATGAAAGGCACCAGAGTGGTTAAAATAATAGTAGTCATTATGGGTGTTCCATTGGACCAGGGTTTCAGCTGCCGATGTTTCGATGGCTAACTTCACCATCATCCTCAAGGTGTTGATGAAGTTCGTCTGAGAACGAGGGTGGAGTTAGCCATCAAAATGGGAGCAGCTGAAACCTGGTAGAAAACCGGCTAAGACTTCACCAGAAAAGTGTGCAGGGAAAACACCAATTTTATGTTAAAATAATAGTTTTTATCAGTTTCATAAAGTTAATTCGTTTAAATTTAAAATTGTTGAGTATTATGACTTCCTTTGTTTCCAAAGATTTCCCTGTTACATTTATGTTCATATTTTTTGTTTTATTCAACTTTAAAAATTTTAAATGTTGCATGTCATTATTCATACTGTCTCAAATGTCTCATATTTTCCTTACACTCTCATTGGATTGGAACATAGAACTTAGATAAATATTTCCATGCTTACCACTGGTTTAAACAATAAAGATGAGTTGATGAATCCCATTACCATCATGTGTGGTATAATAAAGTGTTTTGTTCATTTCTAATTGTAATTCTGTGTCATTTTTTGTGATTGCATGCATGCTTTTGTCTGAACCATACTGTCTCACATGTAGGGATCACCCCCTTATCTGCGGTCACCCCTCCAAGTGGCCACTTTCTGTTGGAACTGTGGGTGGCCGCCACAGAGAGGTTTCACTGTAAGTTTCACTCAATTACAACATTGTTGCTGTTTTTAACTTTAAATTGTTGTCATGCATGCAAATGATAATGGTAAATGTGTAAGAAACAGAGAAGGTGCCCATTCATGAGTTCATATAAGTCCTTTTTAAACATTTCAAGTAACATTTTATGTATTAGTTTTTGGACAGTTGGTGGTATTTTTTTTATTGGAAGCTAATTGTGTGAATATGGGTATTAATGTTGAAGTCCTAAAAAGAAGGGTTAGCACTAATCTACCTTCCAGTAAAAGTACACATCGTAATTAAAAACTAACTTTTGTCATGCCACTTCATTTCTGACCTTCTAGTAAAACCTAACCACTTACATAGCTGGTCAGGATAGCTTTGGTTAGCCTGTCATGCTCACTGGTGAACCGAAAGGTCACAAGTTTGACTCCCATCTTGAGCACAGGTGTTTGTTTGTCTCATAAAGCTTTTTTCCATGATTTGAGAAGGTTCTAAATGACCAAAACCATCTATGCACCCTATAAACAAAATACTATTACCATTAACATTACTCAAAGATGCCATAAGTATTAATTAAACAGATTGTATTTCTTAATTAAACTAGATAATTAAATTTCTGCAGCAGTGCAGATTTTATTCATCCATTGTAGTCCTTTCCTTGTATAAGAGAAGTATTGATTGTGATGTTATTTAAAGTACACACACATACCCACCTTGGCACTTTTATTAAATTAGATCAGCTTCTTTCTGTTTCAATAATATATGACAAACTATCTGTTATATCACTGATTATTTTTTAATATATTATCCATGTGTTAATATTAAAAAATGTTTACTTCCTGTGTTGTAATGTAACTTTGAATTCAATTGCTATATTCCATAAATTTTTAGAAGCAATAGATAATTATTAAGTAAAGAAAAGGGACACATTGAAATACTAAATGAAAGTTATACATAACATTAAAATGTTGACCTGTGTTTATATTTAATGCAATGTAAGATCCTTGAGAACTTTCATAATTACGTAAATCAGAATGTTTTCTTTAATAAGACATCTTCAAGTTTTATTTTTTTGCCCTGTTATCTACCATGTTATCCATTAAAAACCTTTCCTGGATGTATATTAAATGTAGTCTTATGTAATTCTTGCATAAAGAATTTGTTAAAATTATGTTTTATTAACCTCATTCATGATAATACTAATCAGCAGATCGGTATATTGTTGTACAGGGGAGCAAATCACTGCAATTACACAAGTAAGTTTTTTCTATTATGACCATGGTTGTCATAAATAAAACTTAATTATGGAATTGAAGTTTTATGTCTTCTGTTGCTTCAAAGAATTACACCAAATTAGGGTCAATATTATTCCTATGTAGTGTTAATTATAAATTAATTTATTTCTTCTGTTGTAGGAGGCTTAGTGATGTACTGAAAAGAAAAAGAACTCCAAAAAGAGCTATGTCTTCAAGTAGGAAAACAAGGCAAGAGGACAACACTCTGTCTTCTTCAGTCATGCAAGATCTCTTTTCCAAAGGTATGGGCTAATTTGGAAATTAAATACAGTAGAAGTCCGCTATAGTGAGTATGGCTTATAATGATAGTATTGCTATAGTGAGTAATCGTTTTGCTTTGGTTGGTCCACGTGTTAAAACGGAGTTCTGCAGGTTATTACGAGTGGTCATACCTGCACTATCTCTATAGCAAGTAGATTTTGCCGTGGTCGCTGTTGGTGTTGCATAACTCGCAGGATTCAAATACTCATTACATTGTCATGCCTCGTGAATCTACATTGTAAGCCGGCTTTATGAGAGACTTTTTACGGAAAGAGACTGAGCTTATGGCACAGACTTTTCTGGGGAATGACTGAACAACTTATCTTGGAATCTGTGCTCCAGTCTGTCATTTCCTGGTGTTATTTCGTCTTTATCGCCGAACGATCGGGATAAAAGAACATATGGAGCGGTGAGCTAGACTGTAGACAACGCAGGAAAAGGTATTAGTTGAAGGTCAGATGGGGAGGGAGAGACTGCCAAACAACAAGCAGTCCCCTTTTCAAGTCCCTTTTTTATCGACAAGCAAGAGAAGGGATTAGTTGAAAGTCAGAGAGTGGGGGCAAACAAACAAGGGGAAACTTACTTTTCACCAAGTCTAGCCTACAGTGAAGGAGATGGCTCATTTTTGCCCACTTTTGGTGCCGTTAGAAAGTGGTGAATTTAAATGACCATTGGCTATAATGAGTGTGGGTTATAATGAGAGATTTTTCATCATTTATCAGCTCTCGTTATAGCAAACTTCTACTGTATGCTCTCATCTTTACTGATATTCAGCTATTCAGAATTGGGACAGTGGTCAATATTTTATATGTTTAAATGTTTTTGCATGGACAATGACCATAGATGAAATCCTGCATTGTGGTGAATTGTTTGCAAACTTTTCCTAAGATTGAACAATTTAAAATGGATATTCTAATCATTAAGCTTACTTTCATGGTTATTGTACAAATTTTATGATTTCTTGACAATTTAACAAATTTTAAATTATTGTTAATAAACCTCAAGAAAGGGAAACAGAATCATTGGTTATTTAAAAGTTTAAGCTAGCTTCTATTAAACTATTTTATTTGGAGGAAACGTTAATGTATTAGAGTATTTTATCAAAACAGTTGTCATTTTTCAATTTTGACTGCTGATAACCTTATGTAATAAAAGTGGGACATTGAGATGAGACAAATCTTTCAAGGAAGATTCGTCCCATATCATTGTTCTTTATTCAATAAATCAATTATTAACAATTCCATTTCTTATTTTGCTGAATAGCCACATCACTCAGTGGAGGTGGTGTTGGGAGCAATAGTGGTGCAGGTTCTGGTTCAGGGCGTGACTCCGGAGGTCGTTCCACTCCAACTGGTGGTCGCTCACGCTTCTCAGGAGCTACTTCGAAAACATCAAGTTTTCTGGCCAGTCTTAATCCAGCTCGATGGGGTCGAAACTTGAATCCTTCTTCAGCCTCTGGAATATCTGATCGTCCTTATCATAAGGTAATACAACCAGCACTTTTTCTACAGAAAAATTCCATATGAAAGACAAATTACATGTTTTTGGGTAATATTTACATTTTCAAACATTATATGTAAATTTTAAATAAGCTAATTGATTATTTAGCATTGATTTCGTCTCATAATATATTTTAAACTGTGGAAATGACATTAAAACACGAATTATGTATAACATTATGCTTTTTATTTTTCAATTAAACTGTAGATATGAATGGTATAGTATATAAAATTTTTGCACATATATGTAGATGTTTTTTTTCTCTTTGGAAAAAATATTGACTAAAAATACAAGTTCTATTTTTGACTTCTAAGAAAGAAGGTAACTTCTTGTTGAGCTGGCTGGCTGAGCTAGGTTAGAAATGTTATAATTAATGCATTACTATTAAGTTTATTTATTTATTCACCTATCATTTATTAAGTCACACTGATATCAAAATTGAACAACACTTAATACATAATAATTCTGATAATAATCTGTTTACCCTAATAGCACTGAATTCTTCCATTGAAATTAAGATAAAATAATTCCACATATTCTAATATTACTTTCTGCCTGGGGAATTGTATATGCATCATAGTGGTATGTGGTTCTGAAGCATCTTTCACAAATTTGTGAGTGAGACATGTAAATCTGCTGATGGTAAGGGTATGAGGTATGACAGTTTCAAATTTCTCTGTGATGGGATGGACTAGACTACTACTTTCAAATTATTCAGTTTACTCAACATTTACTAATGGTATGGTATGTTACTTACAGTTAGCTTCCAATGTAATATAAATACTTCGAAATGTGATATTTGATCATAAATTTCAGCTACAAGGGAGCTTAAGTAAATTTGTTGGTAGTTTTCATCTTGGGATTCCAAAATCACTGTACAGATGCACCAATGAGTCAAAGAAATGTCTTCACGAAATAAATATGGATATCATTCTGTTATTTAATATGTTAAAGTGTTTTAGTCACCAATGACCTTGTACTCTTGATGAATCCAATGAAAAACAGTCTCATTTTATGTGTTATATAGAACACATGATGTAAACAAAGCAATGCTACTTCTTTTTATTACTCATTTATTAGGTTTCTCCTTTTGATCTCTTGTGCAAGAAAGTGAGAGAGAGTTTGAGGCTATATGCTATCCTGATCGCCGATTGGCTGGTCATGTAATGGCAAACTGACTTTTAATCGCTGTCATAGTTTAGATAGGTCACAGCTACTTACCGTTGTCTGTAGATAATTGATTAAAAGAAAGAAGGTTATATTACACGGCATTGGTAGAAATGCTAATTAGAGTCTATCATTCTAACCTAGAATTGCTATTATACCATAAATACTAAAATTATTCAGGGGTTGAATATTACAGAAGGTAATAGATTAATGACTGACTGAAAGTACTTAAGCAGAAAAGACAAAGGTGCTCTGGGCCCAATGATTGTACTAACCTTCTGTAAAAGTCTTCTCACAGAAAATGGAAAATGGCAAAAAATTCTACTTGGTCAAGGATTGGCAAGTCTATATTAGTGTTGTATCATAGTAAAAAGCAAATACCCTAAAAAGACAATCGGAAAGCAACAATGAAAACTTGACTAGATGCCTGTAGTACTTAACTTGGAGAAATGAAGCAACTTTCTCCTACTCTCATAGAGTGTATAAGAATGGTATTACAGAAAAGATAGTACATACATATAAAGATATGTTAAAATTATTAATATGATGATCTATGATCTTGTAATGTACTAAAAGAAAGGGGTGACCCTAGTAGCAGAAGTAGTGATGCATAAGTACTAACCCTTTTGGTACAAAATGACCATAGCCGTCAAATCGCCTTATAAACAAAAATACTACTACTACTACTAACCCTCTTGCCATGGTGTGCTACTCAGGAAAAATCTCCAGTGAGGAAACCTATAACTTCTCTGTACAGATCTCCTTTTCAGGATATCCCAAGTTGAATAAGCTCATAGGTATATGATTATACCTGCTTGGTCTAACGTTTGTTGGTAACTGTGCTGAAGTAACCTTTACCCATGGACACATTTGCAGTCACTCTCAGGGCACGTGACCATGGTTAAATTTGTTTATACAGTGGTTTTGACAAAGAAATTTTATTTCAAGCTAAATATAAGCAAGGAAAATAATTTCTTGTCATTTGCTGTGCACTTACAATTTTTAAACAAAATTCTACTCGAAATATTAACTAAGTTCTTATATTGGTACCCATTGGTATGGATTCAGCACTTTTACAAGAACACTGTTAATACTAATGGTAGAATTTTGTTTAAAAATGGTTAAATCTCAGAAAAATGCTGAGTTCATTTCTGAACTAATATTTTTTTAGTTTGAAAAAGTCAAAAAAGATACATTGAATAAACAAAAAGTTGAATGTGACTGAATAAGGAAAGGGACTGCCTAAACAACCCAAGGGTCCAAGTAACTCCCACCCCAGATTAATCATTCCAGGTCATCAGTTGGTAAATACAGGTTATATGTCTGTGACATCAATATCAATTTATCTATAAAAAGAAAGTGGTTTTAGTAGTGATCTATTGCTTTCCAATGATGGTTCATTAAAACTAAAGGGGGAGAGGGATTTGTATTCTGCCAAAAATGCTAGCATCGAATTACAATAGAAACCAATAAGAAGTTTTTTCAGGCTCAAAGAATTAAGATTTGCTTAAGGTGAAGAATTTTAGAGAGAAGTCAGATTAAAATCAGTCTAATATTAACAGGTACATTAAATGAACAAATAAAACACATTCATCTTGCTTGTATAGAAATAGTTGAATTGAATTGATGTAAATCAGTATAATAGAAATTCAAAGTTATTTATAGAGTTAAGATGTGTATTTTTTCCCATCAGAAAACAATTTAAAGAAAATATTTTGACTTTTCTTCTTGATACCTTATACATTTCATTCATTTATGTTACACCAGAACAAATAGATACTCAACATCTTTCTCACCATCATCAAGTGTAAAAGGAATTAACTAGAAGATAGTCAGTTTGCAAGACGTATATATTAAAACCCTCTTCTGTGAGTTTTTCAGTAGTAAAGCTAGTACAATCCTGTCAATTTTTCTATTACAATATCCCCAGTTTACAGTATTTTCATCCTAGCTTAGTTTTTTTATATAACATAGTATGTACCTTCCAAGCAATAGCAGACAAAGACATCATGTGCAATCATCCTTTTTTGTATAACACAGATTTCAATGATGGCAGTTACAGAGGTTTTCAGTGAAAGTAGTTTGAATTTCTCCCCACAACAATTTGGTACACACAGTTTGCTGCATCAGGAAAAGTTGCTTTTAATTCAGTGGCTACATCCTAGAAATGTTGCTGATGTATGTTTTGAAGAAGTCCTTAAAATTAATTTTGATGCTTGTGTTACTGAATTTTAAGCTTTCTCTCGTTCTTAACACAAGATAATTACAAATTGATTTAACTTTTGTTGCTGCTTCATCCAATTTCTTTTCATTGTAATGATTCAAGGTATTTATATAATGGGTCATAAGAAGCCAGGATTGTATAGTAGGGTATAACATTAATGTTGATGTTTACAGTTGTAAAAATGATTAGGAAGACAATAACAATGATGAGGAGCTTATTTAAAAGTGTGGCTATCACCCAAGGTGAGAGCAGGTAGTGGCTTGGAACACCTCCCCGAAAAGTGACTTTTTCTTAAAGTTGAGTTAGTAGTTCAGGGAAGAATTCCACAGCTGTTGTCTGCACAATACCTCACTGAATGCACCTATTACCATTTTCACTGCATAATCAACTGCAAGCCACACTAATTTTTCATTTTCATATTGCAAGCACGGGGATTAATATTAATTGTATTGCATCATGTCACTAGTTCAAAGTTGGGCAGTATTAAATTGGTCATTTGATTAAAATTTAAAATATTAATTGTTACAATTTTTTAAGAAATGAAGCATTGAAAATGATGTTTTGGTGACTTCATATATTTAATATACATGATGCAATGGAGTATCAGAGTCATAATAGGGCAAAGTGACTCAATCCATATTTGAAGGGTGGAACTTCTCTCCCAAAAAAAACTATCAAATTTGAAAATAAAATGTATGGTATAGCACATAAAGTTAAACTACATGCTGACTAACATATTTGTATAAATATTTTGTGAGTGAATTATCCCATCTTTCTTTTTGATTAAAGATGGCCAGGATTGTAAAGGTAAAAAATTACTCATAATGAGATTTTATTGTTATATTATAATCTGATTTCAAAAGGTGTATGGTAAAGTTTTTTGCCATGGTTACTATTTTGGAAATATACCACCTTTTACATATTTGTTTGCAGACACAATCATATCAGAAGATGTATATCTTTTGTAATAATTATTTTATATAATTTTTTTCACAGGATTCTTCTCTATCTAAGTCATCCAGCAGCCCGAATTTGACTGCTGGTAACAAAGAGAAAGCCAGGGCTTGGGTTCGTGAGCAAGCTGCTCGTTTTGTTGAGGCTCATTGTACAAATGAGGGCTTAGGTCCTCCTCATCCTGCTCTAAATGTCCTTTCACGTTTGACCCTTGCCATTGAGCGTCTCAATCAAAGGGTATGTTGCCATCATACTTATGATTATTAAGTATAAGACTACCTTTATCTGTACAGATCATACTGATTATTTCTATTTGTTGGTGTTAATAACTTTATGTGTAAATATTTTTCAATTTTCTATACTTTAGGTTTTAATTGAAAATCCATATTTTCATGTTTCTACCACAATTGTTATTTGTTAGACAATTTTATTTTTATTTCCACTGGTTACATTAATATAATTTAGAAATAGTCAGTTTGCATGACAATACAGAATGTATACTCCTTGTAATGTAACTCATCCATGCCTTCATTTTTATATCTTCACATCATTTTCATTTTGCATAAAGAATTCACAAGCATTATAATAAGACTTGATAACTAAACACATTTTTTTTATTAAGACAAGGGATTTTATTGTTCATATGTTTAATGGATGGTTATTGAATATCACAGATTATGTATATAGAGGTGCTTTTTGTGACAGTGATAGGTAATAGTTATGCGGGTGAATATTAAGATTATTTCATGTTCAATGTGTGTGAAGGTTACAATTTGGGGGAAAGAAATTGGGTAGGAAAGATTTGAGCATTTTCTTTCATAAAAGTAGCACAATGCTCTATGCAACAAGGGCTGTGTTATTAGGTGTCAGTCAAAAAAGGGGTCACCTGGTATTTGAATTGGTAGTTGGCTTTTAAGGTCAATTTGAGAGAATTTTTTTTAGTACTGTCATGTCCCAAGAACATATTACCAAAGGAGGGATGTGATTGTATCTTAAGAGTAGTATGGACGCTTTAAGATGTTAAGCAAGACAATTGATGCTAGTTTCCTCTCGAGAAACAATTTGCATAAAAAAATGCCAGAGAATGACAACAGAGAGGATGGATACTGTCTCAACAATGTTTAGCTTTAACCAATTGGCGAGCAGCAATCCAGAGAATTGGACTAAAATAATGCTGGCCAAAGTCCCATGTCCTAACAATTTAACATGAAAGTAAGTGTCTGGAATGAAAGTGAAATTTTTCTCTAAAGTAGAAAAAACATGTGGTAGAAACCTGAAAAAAAATTGATCTTTCAGTTGCACATTAATGCAATGAAAATTTAAAACCAAATAATTTTGGTTTGAGTTAATTTCAAATTAAGCATTAAGGTGAAAATCTCCTTGCAGGATATTCAACTGTATGCTTTGAATATTTGTTAGATATAAATGGTATGACTGTGTTTTATTAATCCTGGCTTTAATTAATTAATAAAAAGATTGCTGATCATTTGGAAATAAATGATTACATTGCATGACAACAATTTATCTCTATCTTTTTTTTGTTTTTTTCTGAAGCCTGAAGAAGCATTAGAAGCTCTGCAAGAACTTCGAGACATTGTGATAGAATCTGATATATCCCCATTTGAGGTTAATCACAGTGGGCTTATTCGTGCCCTATTGAGATTTATTACTGATGAAATCACTCATGGTAATACCTCATATCCATCCACTATATCACATGGTGCTGCATTGGTGCCTGCCAGCCAAGGCATTAGTCGAGATGATAAACTTCGCATGTTCCTGCATATCTTTTCTGGTTGCCCAGTAAGTGAACCACTATTGATCATTTATAATTCACTTTTAAAAGTTTTAAAATTTTAAAGTGCAATTAATTGACATCTTAATTAGTTTCCCATTCGTAATAGTTCTGAAGGTAATGATAATTTTGGATTAGGCTAATGGTAATAGTGTCCTTGCTCTTTTAAATTAATTCTCCGAAGTATAAGAAATGGTTTCAGGTGTGACTTTATGGAACTGCTTCATGACTCCAAGAAACAAAGCAGTTTGTAATTCCACAAATTATTTATGTGTAATTACAAAGTGTTTTGTTTCTTGGAGTTTCCAAAGTATTTTTATACTATTATTTTCACATATTTCTCAACGTAAGTCTCAGG
The DNA here is from genome assembly GCA_011762765.2 of Rhinocypha anisoptera. NCBI lineage: Eukaryota > Metazoa > Arthropoda > Insecta > Odonata > Chlorocyphidae > Rhinocypha > Rhinocypha anisoptera. Next base: position 5,870,081 of record WURS02000016.1, on the reverse strand, counting down.
TGTCAATAAGTCTTTCCTTCCAATGTGACTATAATTTTCAGGGTGCTTTAAATTTATATGCTGAAAAATTAGGAAATATTACATAGGGTTCAATGCAATCAAATGGAGACAATGTTATTTGTTGAGTAATAGGCATTTTGTATGTACATTCAGGTACTTCATAAATTATATTATAATTCTTATAGTCTTGCAAGTTTTGGATAGGATTGTAGTTATAAATTTATGCAAACCCTAGCATATTTTGAGTTTTAGTATGGCATAGTGCACATCCTATTCTATGAACGTACATACACTTAATAGCATGAATTATATATAATATGCATAAAAGGAAATTACATTTGAAGTAATGTAAATGACAGGATTGCTCTATTGCCTTTTAGGTCACCGTTTATATTGATGAACTAAAGCAACTTGTATTTTACAGAATCCTCATAAACTACCCTAAGATAATATGTATATCTGAGCCATTCAAATCAAGATAAGAAAATTAAATGTATTTGAGTATTTCTCAGTTAATAGAAATATAAATCATGTCACTGTCATTAACTTGATAGGCATATTTGATAGTAAATAAATAACTTAGCCCCAACCATCCTATATGTATGATATTTTTAACTATTTATAATTGTCTCCTAACTTATTTGGCCTTGCAGATGGATTCCAAGAATGGGTTAGTGAGTGAGTGTAATGGTGAGATCATAAGAAGATATCCAGAGGAATGGAATCCCGCCACTTTGTCTGCGCTTGTCTCAAAGTTGAGTGGCTGTGTGTCGCAATTGGAGCAATTCCCTGTCAAGGTGCATGATTTGCCAGCTGGTACAGGAGGACCTCGAGGAGGCACCAGTGCTCTCAAATTTTTTAATACTCACCAATTAAAGGTTTGTTAGGATTGCTCTGCTAACATCAAATGATATTAATTTTGTTGCAAAGTATATTATATATTCAAATAAGAACCTAAAATTTAAAAAGCCCAATGCCATACAGAGTCCAACAGCCAAGTTCATATTGAGTAAATTAGTGCAATTTTCCACAAAAATATAGGTTTATTTCTACCAGGTTTCAATGTTACTACATCATCATCA
>WURS02000016.1:5819289-5830777 GCA_011762765.2 Rhinocypha anisoptera | reverse complement strand
AATCGCCGCGACATAATGTAATAAAATATCACAAATTTAGTACGCATAAGCACCTAAATGGACAATAGATACTTCTCATTCCAAATTTTAGTTCGATTTTGCTTATGCTTGCTTTTACTTCATCTGCATCTACATAATACCCTGCAAGCCGCCACAAGGGCGTTTGGCAGGGGGTGAGCCACCACCAAACATTCACATGTACTCTCAATGCACATTATACAAGTCATGCATCACGCATAAAAAGAAGAAATCATCATACAAAACCCACTACGAGAACTACAAAACATGCCAGACAATGTCAGATCGCTCAAAACAAGCACACATAACAACTAAAAAATGTCCTTAGAAAGTGCAAGGTCAAGACGAGGAACTACATTTTAAATACAAGCAAGAAAATTTTCATATATACATTAACTACCCTGATTACTAACTCCGGACATGTGATTGTGACTTATGTAAATGGAACCGTGGAGGGAAGGCCTCGGCTTCATAATCGCTTCAGAGCCGTGAGGTTGTCTCGGTAGTTTTGCAGTTTCAAAAATTCAATTGCAATTTTTGATGCGGGGAATATCCTGAGACTGCCAGAGCTACGAGACAATTATAAGTGTGGGTCTAAATTTCCATTTTACCCAGTCCTTGCTAAGTCTGTAACGGTTCCTGCTTGCGGATAAAGTGTTACTTCTCTCTCTCTATCACACCACTAGAATATGCGATAAATAATATTATCTTTTACGTAAATGGACAAAATTAAAATCTCTTAATTTAGGGGGATGCATAATTTGAATACGGCAAAACCTTCCACGATAGTGTTTGTTTTCAGTTGGATCATAAAACTTTAAAAAAGAGCTTTAAATTATGTTAATTTGTTTACATTAACTTTTTAAAAAATCTACGACTGTGACGAAAAACAATTGAACAATTGCGTACTCTGAATTTACTTACGACGACAGGGAAAATTGTGTTTTGCATGCGAAAACGATGTTCTGTGAATCAGATAGAACTCAAAGGATTTACAAAAAATTAATGCTGAAAGTGCCTCTGAGATACAGCGCTGGGGGAACTTCATGGCACAATTTATATTTGCAATTTCGGAACAACCCGAACTCGGCAATACAGGCACTGCATCCACAATCGGGAATGTATTGACAATGTTAAAGTGTTGTTGAAAAATGTATTCGAGGTTTACCTTGTTCGCGAACGCAACATTGAAAGATGGAAACAGTAACACAATAGTATTCATCCCCATTCTGAATACCCGCATCCTATGTTTTCTTCTTTGACATCTAATGTCCCCTGCCTAGCTCCCGACGACAGCTTGTCTTGGTGGGTATTGATGTAATGCAGAGGTGGATCTAGTGCCGATTATTGTTTGTCATTTTGGTTTGGTCTAACTACTCATAATGAGGGTATTCGTTGAAATGGACGGTGTTCGTCTTTTCCACAGATCCAGTATGCTCCTCCATCCAGGGGAAGCCGACTTCCTAGCTCTCTCGTGTCCAAGGGATTCACCTTCTCCCAGGGCAAGCTGAACCTCGAGGTCACTCTGGACAAGGAAATCTACTACCACGGCGAGAAGGTTTGCGCAAACGTCATCGTCAGCAACAACTCCCGAAAGGCAGTGAAGAACATCAAGGTAGAGGATTGAGACCATATGTTCCACACACACACTCACACTTGGGAGCACATTCAGAGGAAATTGCACCCGTGATACATTGCATGCCGCTTTTCCCCACAGGTCATGGTCGTCCAGCACTGCGAGGTGACCATGGTGAACACCCAGTTCTCCCGATTCGTGGCCGAGATGGAGACCAGGGAGGGATGCCCGATCACCCCTGGTGCCTCCCTCACCAAGTCCTTCTACCTTGTGCCACAGGCTGCTTCCAACAAGGACCGTCTTGGAATTGCACTCGACGGACACCTGAAGGTTAGCATTAGAGCACTAAATACCGATAGACTCGACTCGCTTGTGTAATAAGAATTTGAGTGCCAAAAGAAGAAGAAGTCTCTCGTTTTGCTCTAGTTTTATATGCAATACGCGGCGAAATTTCATTGGTGGGTGGAATTTTAGCTTCGGGACGATGGAAAGTTGTTGGGATTGGTTAATTAGAAGACAAGAGGAGAAAATTGGGTGTTGGAAATGAAAGATGATGGGATGTTAGAGAGCGTGTTAAATGCTTTAATATTAGGAAGGTAAAGAGAAGATGCAATACAGTAGACATTTTGGATTGAATGAAAGGTTTTATAAGGTTATCAGAGGTAAGAAATGAATAATTATTAATTAAACGTAAAAAGGATATATAGATTTTTACTATAGGTCTAGGAGGCCGGCGGTAATTCTTAGTAATTGTTAATGGAGTGTACTATAAACCTTCAGTAGAAAGACTAAGAAAATTAAGAGAAATTAAGGGATTCTAGATAGGCGGTATAGGGAAGCTGAACAATTAAAAAATATTATAACAAAAAGCAGGATGTTTTAGTGTAAATGGGCCTATATTTGAATAAAAAAACTATATTAATAACATTTTAGCAAATATATATCAAGTTATGGTAGCTATTGCTCACCCATGGGCTGAGTAGTGAAGGATAGTCTTGGAATTCTTCTAACCATGCATCTAAAACACAATGCTATGCATCTTAACGACTGGTTTCATAAATATTTTCAACAGTTTATGGCTCACTCGCAAATATTCATATACATCTTGGCGGCCAATTGTGACTTAGCTCTCTACTCATGATGAACATATTAACCGAACAGAAAAATATCAAAAGGAGCAATTAGTAAAACGTCCATGAAACATTTGGGATGTGCGCTGACACTACTTGTTTACGAGAAATTTTTTGAATTTGTCTAGGGTCTTGTTCTCAGACATCCTGCCCAATCCACTTCTCAAAGTGATGGGTCCACACCTGTAGAGTTATAGTTTTTTTTTGTGCGATTGCAGGTGGCGTAGATCGCTTTCGTAATCACATCGTTCAAACTCAATTTCAGGAAGATGACGTGAACCTCGCCTCCTCCACTCTGGTTCCTGAGGGACAGGCTCCCCACGAGGCCATGGGCATTGTCGTCTCCTACTCCCTGCGTGTCAAGCTGAACTGCGGTGCCCTCGGTGGTGACCTCCAGACCGATGTTCCATTCAAGCTCCTGCACCCTGCTCCAGGTTGGTTACCAAATGGAACTTTGGGGATTAAGGTGGTCTTGAGTCCAAACGTTGGACTTTTGGGAAAACGAGCCCCGTAAAGTCTTTACTATAGATAAATAAATGCCTATGAGATAGTGTTGTTCTTGGGAATCGTAATATTTCATGCTAAATAAGTATTTTTAAAAATAAAAGTATTGTTTTCAATTGAGCAACACCCTTGCACTATAGTTGCAGTTTTAAGGATGGTATTTATATGCAAACAAGCCTTCATCATCGATGTAATATTTATATAAACTCGTTAAAAGTTGTTATTTAATGGATCTCCAAGTTTTGCACTCAACGGACCCAAAATAAATTCATTGAAATACATTTGTTCAACGTATAATATTCACCTTCTGTAAATTATCCGGCATATGCTTCTAAACATCGCTTAACGAAATAAGTAAGAACAATGAGGTTCCTACATATTCCAGCTCATTATTAAAAAATCTACAAATTCAGCAGAGTGGTGTTTCACGATAGCCACTCTGATAGACAAGAGAATGAATTTTAGAATGACTCTTGCTTCTCCTTATTGTCACCGAAACCTCTCAGTAATTCCACCGATTTCAAGGAATCCACGGTACATTTCAGCATTTGCACGAACATTTTATACCGGACACGGTCCTCATTTTTCATTAAGATACTTGGAATTCTCACTGTGTTTAGAGTTCCTTTGCGCTCTAAAATTTAGAAAAGGGGTAAAGAAGTATCACCCCCATAGATGAATCAAGTTTGCCCTCATGAAATGAATTGACGTCACCGTCACCTGTACGTTTTTAGGCTCCATCGAGAAGCAGAACATGAACGCTGAGAAGAAGGCCAAGTCCCTGGAGCGAACCCGCTATGAGAACTCCTGCTACACCAACGATGACGACGAGAATATTGTCTTCGAGGACTTCTCCCGACTCCGACTCTCCGAGCCAGAGTAAACGACGGAGCAGAGACGAGGAAGAGGGCCACACACATCATGACCACGAGATCACCCTACCAATTAAGATCTAATTAATTGTTTGACCCTCTTTTCATTTCTCTCTCCCTGAAACTTGTCCCCGAAAATGTCCAGGCATCCCAAACAAATACCACCTTTGATTTTGCCACATTTATTTTAGTCTGTTGACCCAATAAAAGAAAAAACTAAAAAAATATGCTTTCGCGCCTTTTTTCATTTGTTTGATTCTTGAGTGTTTGTGTGTGCATGCGTGCGTGTGTGCTTGTGTCCAAGGACGTGTCACCGAGGGGGCATTTTCGAAAAGTTCTTTCTCTCATTTTGTCTCGATTCCGTCATCCATCGGACGAGATCTGATATTTTATTCATAATTGTTTCACTCATTCCATCGGCTCCCGTGCACCGATTCTGAAAACCGAATCAGCAAACTCCAGCACGATCTCGGAATCCTCGGAATTTTTTTTTTCTTTTCAAAGGGATGAAACGATAGCTGCTTTTATCCCCGGCGCCGCACCCCGTAGCTTATAGAAAAAAAAACTCCTCGACGAGGGCGCCGCCAAGTGGTGAGGAGGGGACACAAGGTGATGGACGCCCTGCTAAGAATTCAATTTGCAAATCCCAATTGGGAATTGCGAACTCAATCTGGACGATTCTTTTTTTTCCAATCGGTCCATGGTTTCGTCTGGGATTTTCCGACACGGGTTTCACCCGTCACTATACCGAAAGACGACCTTCAACAGTCGCAGGTTTCGATTCGACTTTCTCTAAACCCGTAGGGTCCTGTTAGGAGATAATCATGCCAACGTGCACAGAGTTTACATCTTCGTCCACCTTGTATGCTGAACACCCTGAGTTTTGTCAGAGTTCTTTATCCTGATTCAATACTTCGGTTAATAAGCCAAAACCCGTCTTCCGGTGAAATGTCAATAGACATACAATGGGGTACATGGTTTAAAAGCAATGTCTCCACACTATTGTTTGCAAAACATTTTTACAACATTATCTACCACATTCGAAACGTGATATTTTTAATTTATGATTGGTTTTATTATTTCTTGCAGAAAGTTTTACTCATTGTTTAAAAATGTATGGTTGTATTTTTTGAAAAAATAAAGCGATGATCACTAAAAATATTGTTGTTAATGACAGAACCTTCTTTAGTTTATGGATAAATATAATGCCAATGGATTTCCACCCTGGAATCCTTATTTGCAGAATCTTAATTGCTGTCATAATGTTTTCTTTATGATAGACTAAGGAAATTCTCAAAATTAAAATTTCATAAATTGATTCACAAATATTTTTCTTGTTGGTGTAACTTCTAGCATAAGAGTAAACATTATCGTATAGTAACCGGAAGGAGTAAAAATAGGTTCATCGGAAATTCTGACCGTCTTTATTAACAATCTTTTAAATTCTTTCTTTCCTTAACAAATTTAAACAAGAACTTGACAATTTTTGTTTAAACTTGTTACAAAGCCAGATTATATAACATCTATCAAAGTTAATATATCATAGAAGTTAAAGTACTAAATTTAAAGCTACTTGATATTAAATTGGGTGATTTGACCTGTAATTAAAATAAAAAGAGAAATATGAAATATTTATGGGTTTTTAAATATTTTTTTTATGACCGAATGCGGAAGACAAAATTTTCTTAAATATTCGGTGAAATAAATTGTACGAGATAGGTCCCTCAATTAGAAACCAAACACAACAGTAAAAAATAAATCCCTAATGATATGATAATTGTTACTAGTCCAGATAAATCCTTCTGAAAGATCTTCTATGAATTGTAATAATAAATTCAAATCCATCCTTTACCCTTTTTTGGAAATTTAAAAATCCAAACTATCTAACGAGTGCAAAGTGTGAAGATACATTTATATTTATGTAAATATTGACTAAATTCATATTATTTTTGTTTATGGTATTGTAAAGGACAGGGAATTTGATAATTTCATTTTATGAATCATATTGGGAAATAAAAGTGAATTTATTTACTTGCTAGGTAATCTATTTTGTTGATACATTGTTCAATTGTTACTAATGTATCAAAAAATTACCAAGAATGGCTGTTTTTAATGTAGTTTCCATTTCCAACTAGGAAAACCGCATTGAATAAAAACAACAGAGAAGAGAAATCATTATAGATATTTCTTGATTATGTCAAGAAGTAACTTAATGTGTAATGGAATCAGTTTCCAGCTCAGAAATCAAATGAGCAACTCAACATGTACGGAATAAGACGACAAGCCTTCACAAGGGAATAAGTGGAACAATTGACTTTGGGTTCCGACTTTCTATAACAAAACTGTAGGATTTTTAAAATGGCAGTAACTAAAATTTACCGTTTTCAGCTTCATAAAAAGTTTTAGGTAATAGCCTGTCGATTTTTATGAAAAGGATTTCTGTTCCCTTGAGTTACGGATATGGCTAGAAGCATGCTCCTTTTTAACGAGTTTAATGCAATGACAATATTGAATATTAGCTTATCAAATTAAAAACGTCTTCATTACTTTATATCAGTATTTATTCCTGTGACAGAAATCTTCTCCGAGGTATGATCGATGTTCTTTAAAAATGACCTACCTTTGCAATACTTACTAATTTTCTAAACTTACAGTATGTCACTTATTGATCAATACAATAAAAAATAAAATACGAAGGAACTTCTTTTGACAAAACGGAAGAAGTTATGCAAACATACCATAGAAACTTATGTAAGAAAGTTCCCTATTAAAAACTGCTGGCGAGGAGTTTGAGGCAGCTAAAACTATTCAGATTAGAATTCCTCGAAGAAGTTGTACAAGGCACTGTTTGTAACCTTAACCGGAGGTTATGTAACTGGAGATTTGTGGCATGACGGAAAGTTAAAATTTAAATTAAAACGATAAAAGCTTTAAATACGATAACATTTGTTACATAAAATATTAATAAAATAATAATATAATTTATTCACGGGACTTATCAATTTGTAATTCAAGGCTTAAATAAACTAGGACTTAGAATTGTCCTTTAGGCCAGTTGCTACTTTTATTTTGTTCATTATTTGTTTTGCAAGACATTATAATAGAGAGAAGCCTTTTAATAATGGATTTTCAAAGAGTATAAGAATATTCCTTTCCTTTTAGAGGTGGTCTTCAGTTAGTTACGTTATTGTATCTGGACTGTATTATTGGGTGTAAATGAACAGACATGGGTTGAAACAATCTTTATGTTTTTCTTTTAAATAGTGCTTTAACTCATTTTCCTTGAATGAATATGCTATAAAAAATTTTTACTTCACACCCCTACTTTAATTATCAGGACACAATATCACTCACAAACCATTCGAGCTAACAGTAAGCAGCACTTAGATTACAAGTAGGTATTATGTCCGGATTCGTAACAGGTACCCTTTAGAACCCTGCGATATACTATGCATTAATATGAATTAGGAGTAGTTGTACTGGATAAATACATAATGCAATAAAATAATTAAAAATAATAATAGAAATAATAATTATTGGATGTACCTAGTTCATTCAGTTTGAAGACTAGGATCGATTGGAAATTCAATGACCGGAATTCCTAGCTGTTATCTTCCGGTACCTTCCAAGTAAATTTCCATATCTTGTGTTCATCTGCCTCCTTTCCTTCTCTCCCTTCACTCACGGAACTATTTCATTTCACGATCATCAAAATATTCTTTCTGCCCAGTATTATTTTTTTATTTAGTCACTTCTTCCAGATGGTCAAACCTCATCAAATTCTTCCTCCTGGTGATTACCCAAAGGCTGAATTTAACTGTATTTGAGCTAAGTTCGTTGGAGCGACTTTTCAATGTTTACTACCCTCATTCCAACTTTTCACTTTCAAGACACTGAATATTCATTAAACAAGTTATACAACTATTAACACAATTACTACAATTACCACAACTACTACAATTACCACAACTACTTCATACAATAACTTCTTATTGTAAACGAATTCTACTTTGTAGATGAATTTATAGTGTGTCGCATTGAAATCCTAACTCCTAGGGAAACCTAATTAAGGGTTAACTGTTTTCTTGAGATATTTTGTTTTAAATTGTTATTTTTTCCCCATTCTCTTAAGTGTATTTAATGAGACTCATCCTATGTTTGTTTGTACAAATCCTCTGGATGAAATAAATAATATTATCATTACCCTACGCTGAATCTCATCCCCCTACATATTTATTACACTATCGCTATCGATTAATTTATCTCGTGTCTTTCCGTCTTACGGTACCTCTCTCAGCCCTACTTATTTTTTTCCTTTCTGCATCTGGAGTTTGATATTCTCTAACTTTCCTGACCCTACCATTGCCCTTACATTCCATTCCACATCCCTATTCTTATAATGACCGTACTCTTCGTTGTCTTCTTTCAATTCGTGGCGTCTCAAGGATTTCGTGAGATGACGACCACGGAAGCCTTTCCTTTCCCACTACAGAAAACCGCACCCACCCCAGTGGCTGAGCTCATGTAGTTGCCAGGATTCAGTTCCAGCATTTGTCTCATCATTGGTCGTGGAAGTACCTAATTGAGGTAACCTTCCAATTCCTTCCTCTGTAGTGTTTTTGACGTGACGCCATCACTTTAAGGCTATCGGGATCAGATGTCCTTACAGACGTCTCGGTAAGGAGCAGACGCTTTATGAAATAATTCCGTCTTGCTCCTATTCTTCGACCTGTCTGACATGTTTAACCCTACCAGAAGCAATTATCATGCTCCAACCAGTTCAGTTCTATGGGTCATAGAAGCGCCCAAGATCTTCCAAGTTTGTAATCCATGGGGTTGGGTCTGTATTATTTAACCCTTTAAAGCATAATTGGTCATGGAAAATAAAATGAAGGGAAGATTTTCGGGTTAAATTGTGCGCATTCAAAATTGCAACCAATATTGTTTCAGTAATTGGTTTATTAGATTATTCAGATGATTATATGAATTTTTCAGGGATCTATTTTGTAAGAAGTTAGATGAAATCACATCAGACAAAAAGTGATTACGTGAGAAAGTAAAAAAATAATTTCCTCACTCAAGTGTCACCTCCCAATCTCATAATGGTTACTAAGTTCCTGTCTGTAACATTTCCATAGTCGATTTCTCTTAGGCACCTCTGCAGTAGCCTACTTCCGAAGTTGTTTTATTGTAAGAATACTCTTCCAATAAAGTCTTAGCCCAAGACTGAGACTAATTCCACACTAAGTATGAGATCTTAGACTTAAAAAACTCTCATACGTCAATAAGTGTCATGTTATTTTTCCAAATTATTTTTATAGATATATTCCTGGTAGCTGAGTGGGCTTGTCTAATGATCAGGGGACCCAGGTTCAAGGTAACGGCTTAGGACTAAACCCAGGCTTAATGATTTAGTGGATACCAGATCTTCCTGGGAAATCACAGCCTGCAGAGGGAAATGAACTGCCTCCCTCCGCCCACCCCGATGCGTGAATTTTTACACGAAGAGACGTTGGACTTAGTGCTAGGTGAACTCTACCTCCACCTAACAAACTAACTTTAGGGTCGAATACTGAGGTCAGCCCATAGGCTTCTAGTTCCATCATCTTTTATGGGTGTTTACTCATTGATTATTCCATCTTTCAATCTACTCTTCAAAATTTTTTGTACAGTAATCTTCAATATGTATTTACTTTTCTGAGTTTACATGAACATTTAATTTTAGTATCAGATACCATTCATTTTCTCCTCTAAACAATCTTGTGAGGATCTATACCACGTGATAATTCCTTGCTTCATAATATCTTCGTAGGCCGACTTTATTTGACGCAACACCACCTTTGTGCTCTTTGGCCTCAACATTAACGGGGAAAAACGACAGAAGAGAAATAATAGTCGCTAACATTTGTTGTGTGCAATAAACTGTAAAGGTATCTGAATGTGGATAGTTGATCTAAAGTTATTTTTGATAAGGAGGTGGAGTGATTTTTATTCCTCTTAGTAAAGACTTCATTATCAACAGAGTATGTTAAAAAAATTTTTATTCGTGGCATAATTTATTAGAGAAGATACAATTGAAATTTACCAAAACCTCCCAAGTATTCAGGAACTTATGAAGATGATTTTTATTGAGTTTTGACAAGTTAACCTGCTGTAAAAAAAATATTCTACAGTTATTAGTTTCACATTAGCATATCTAGCAAATATGTTTAATTTTGAGTTAAGGTAAGGGCGAAAACTGAAATGGTGTGTATTTATTCAAGGAATTAATACATGTTCATGACTAATCTTCTTTGTATGATGGATCGTCCTTGCTAACCTAATGCAGCCTTCATCCTCATTAATGGACATTGAAATTGTCATTACATGGACTTAGCCTTGATTCTCTGTGTTTATGTAGGGTTGGAAAATTCAATATCCCAGTCATGCTCTTGTTCGGTTAAAAAAGATCATATTAACGATTAAATGCTGAAGTATTTTAATCAGTACCATGAATGTACCAGACCTTTTCGTACATTTTTATAGGATTTTTCAAGTTGAATATTTACATGCTTTGTGTTGTTCTAATATTAGATAGTAAAATGCGATCCAAATTTTGGGTTTGTTTTTATGCAGTAATAAAGTGAACGACAAACTAATTCATAACTTAAGAAAGAAAATAAAATAATGTATTAGGTTTCGGCACTGTAAATGTTAGTGAATCAGTCTCCTTGTAGAGCAATTTTTGGCTTCCTCTAACGGCTGGTCTCACCTGATGTTGTTACCCGTTCACAAGGTTGCGAGTACCTTCACCTGAATGCTAAATTGAATATAAGGTATTGAGGTAATGCTCAGGCTTTGCGAGAAACCGTACGGTGCTTAGGCCATCTTTGCATAATTTCTCATATAATATTTAGGAAATTTCTTCCGTTGGGATTAGAAAGGAATTCTTCAGTTTTAGTTCTCACTGAATTCCGAGACGACAAATTAAACCTAATATGAAGAAAATTATATATATATATTTTTTTTTAAGCCAAAGTAGTATTCAGGATCTATGAAAAAACGTTTTTCATGTATTTATCGATGATAACTCCTTAAGTCAAGCAATTTAAATTCATAAATATATGTTACTGAGTTACGAAATTCTATTATGTTTTTAATATTTATATTTTAAATAGTGTTCTAAGAAATGTGAGTTGTTACACATTTTAATGCATCCATGTTATCATTATCGAAACAAAAATAAATGGGTATAGTGCAGGCAATAAATGGGCAGAATCTGTTTGATAAACTTTAATCTTCGAAAAACTTTAGGCTATATCTTACATAATGAAGATGAAAACGCTTGGTTTTTCCACATGAAAATATATTATTAATAATTACGACCTAGGTTTCGACTTGCAAAGTCA
>WURS02000016.1:5802608-5814576 GCA_011762765.2 Rhinocypha anisoptera | reverse complement strand
GGGGGGGGGGAGGGGGGGGAGGGTGGGAAAGTGAGGGAAGGGAGGGAGAGGGGTAGGGAGGGGGGGGGGGGGGGGGGGGGGGGGAGGGGGAAGGATGGGATGGTCGGAGCGAGTGACGAAAGGAAGCCCCTCAAATCTTTCTTGGAGGATTCGTATATAAGGGGCTTGCGAGAGCCTCCTGGACTCGTGGGGTGCCCTTACCTGAGACGCGGAAGGAACAGCAGCACGACGAATCTCTCATCTCTCCGCTTGTGTTCGTGTGCTCGTGAAGGTGTTCTCTCTCGCTAGGCGTTTTTCGCTTAAGCGGGTCTCCGGAGGAAAAAGTGTGCTTGGGAGTAGAGAGCAGAGTCGTCGTCTGCGTTCGTTCCTTCTGTGTCCGCGTCTCGAATAACACCTTCCTGAAATGATACCCCTGCTGTTCCTTGTCTTCGTAGTCGCGGTCAAAGTTTTCAAGAAGTCTACACCAAATGGTTTGTGGATGATTTGAACGATTATATTTATCTTATAAACAATACATTTAAGAGTGAGTGTGAGCACATGGTCAGGTTCATAGTTCTTCATCCGTAAAATGATTTTCTCGTTAAAAGCATATATTTCGCTTATTGAGGCCTATGTGAAAGGAGTTTTCTTGCTTGACAGGAGTTTTCTTGCTCGACAGGAATTCACATGTAAAACAATTGCTACAGCAGAGTCGAGAATAATTGCTGTAAATTTTGGTAGATCTTTGAAAAAGGAAAAGAATTAATTTCAAAAACTCATAGCAAACTAAAACAATAAATCTTTGGGAATTCATTCCCATTTTCTAGCTCCTTTACCACCATAAAGGAACGGCCTCCACATTGCAAGATGATTTACGTACGCGAAAAACTTTATCCATCTACTATTTTACACTTTTATTACTTTTATATTGTTCTTAGATTTAAAAAGTTAGTTCAGCTTTTAGTTTGTTGTTTTCCTTTAACATGTACGATGTATACACCATATTAAACAGTGATAGTATTTTTAAATAAAATTATCTCAAAAGTATGTCTGAAATTTTTTCTACTGTTTCTTTAGAGTTCTTTTGTTTCCATGTTGTAGTTGGATAGTGGAGTTCTCAACATATTTTACGAATAGAGATTTCTATCCATGGAAGAAAGATATAAAGGAAAATTTTTATTTACTTCATCTATTGCAATCTTTTTTTCCTGCTGATATCTTTCTCATTTATTTGATCCATTTATTTTATACATCGTCTAAAATGTCATGTTCCCATTTTTATCTATAATTTTTACTGACTAATTATGACTTTCACTGACTAATTTTTCAATCTGTAGAAATAAGAGTTAGTGAGTATTGTTATTGACAAAATATTACATTTACTTTGTGTTAAATATTTTTGTTGAAATAAAGCGTTAAAGAACATTTGACATCCGAAAAAAGTCAGTTTTAGAAATTTATTCTACGAAATCTTTTTTTGTGTCTAATTTAATATGTTAAATCCTCACAGGAAAGGTCACTGTCTACTTGGGAAAGCGAGATTTCGTGGATCACCTCGACCATACTGAACCCATTGATGGAGTTGTCGTGGTTGAAAGCAATTATCTTCAGGGACGCAAGGTCTTCGGTCAGGTAAATATTACAAATGTAAAAATTTGAAAAATATTGAATAAGCATGATAAATATATTTGTTATTAAATGTTTAAAAATATTTAATGACCTGAGGAGGAAGAGTTTAAATTACAAATTTCCGAAAATCTCACTTCACTCAGTTTATCGATTAATGATAAAATTAACTTCAGTTTACTAATATTTTTGAGGAAGTTGTGTATCAAAATCTAATATTTTTTCTTTAAATGCGACGATAATTTTTGAATGAGACTTTAACGTGAAATGAGTCTAAGAAAGGCCCTCTTAAAATCCTCCAGATGAAGTAAATTAGCGAAATAAAATATTTATGATCGACTACTCACAAGTACAAGTTTGATTTTCTTTCATACTTATCTACTGTTGCAATTACTTGAATGTGATTTACATAATTAGGACCTTTAATGAGTATTATTAACATTGACTGAAGAAGTAAGGTGCCTTAAGCAGGAAAAATAAAATCTTAAGCTGCACAATATGAAATAAAATATTCATGAGTCACTCTAATTAGTTATTGGAAATATATAATGATAGTATATTTCTTACAAGTTATTGGTTTGGAGGAAAATAAAAGTTAGACATTTAAATACCACAGAAAGCTTTAATTATGACCTACCAAGGATTCCATAAACTATGTGAACTTCGAGTTAAACTTATAAGTGATTAAAACATTGTTCAAAACATTGATATTTAAGCAATTGCATGAAGGAAGCAACTAGGAAAGCACTTACTGGGAAATGAGAGAGCACTAGTTTAAAACTCAGTGTGCAAGTGGAGTGCTTAATTAGCAACAGCCAGTTGGGAAGAGAGAGATAAAAGGAAAATTTAACAGCATAAATTCATACACTAGAGTTGTTTAATTAAAAAAAAACGCGATAATTACCTACCCCACTGTACGTACTGCTTGACCATGCAAAGAGATTAAATTTAGTAGATTATGAAACGCGAGTCATTGGTTATGTTTACCAACTTTTCATCTGGACAGTCCTCTCATTAACTCTCTCTCACCAACGGAATTACTTTTCAATGCAGTTAGGCTAAATTCAAGAGCACAGGCACTTTAGGCTTCAACATGTCCGAGGAAAATAATGCTATTTTGCGTAGTTCCGACTCTCAATTTAGCATATGGAATAGTTTTCCATTTCAAATAAATTAAAACTCGTATGAAATTTACCGGAAAATCAGAAGTTTTTCATCTCATCTCTGCAGTGTTGTTACGCTCATATACTATGCGATCCTCTGCATTAACGTTTGCATTATCGATATATTAGGGTTCTATCCTTAACGCTTTGTCCGTATTTAACAGATTGTTTTTTTACTGTTTTTGAGTGCGACAATTTGAATCTGGCAGTTAAAAAAAAGAGTAATTCAACCTATTAATCTCCCACTATTTTGCAGGTGACGGCGACCTACCGTTTCGGAAGGGAGGAAGATGAGGTCATGGGGGTGAAGTTCAGCAAGGAGATGGTGATTGCCAACGGTCAGATGGTTCCCCAGAAGGACACCGAACAAGAACTGACCCCCATCCAGGTTGGTGTCAAAAATTGGTGTATGAATGAATAAACCCTTCGGAGACAAAGGATGAGTTTTGATATTGTCGCATGCTTCCATCCAATGATTTCACACCGTGGTTGACGAAAATATTTTCCATTCGAAAGGAACGCCTGGTGAAGAAGTTCGGAGCCAATGCCACTCCTTTCACCTTCAAGTTCCCCCCCAATGCTCCATCCTCCGTGATGCTGCAGACCATGGACGACGACAATGGAAAGCCCCTTGGAGTTGAATACAGCCTCAAGACCTACGTGGGGGAGCACTCTAACGACAAGACCCACAAGCGATCCACCGTTGTTCTCGCTATCAAGAAGGTAATTGGAAGTCGGAGAAAACAATCTGAATGTCTGTTTGTGACATACTATATGTACATATCCCGACCCCTTTATTATTAGTGAGTGAGTCACTTCCACTTGTTTCCGGTCATTAATTTGATTCGTTCATTCACTCGATGCGCTGAATATGGAAATGAGTCACTGGAAAGGTTTTCTCTTCTTTCTTATTCATTACATTCTTCTATCCTGATCTTTAGCTGCACTGTCATTAGGTTTCGCAGGTTTTTCAGGCCCTCCCTTCTTGTGTGCTTGTTTTCCTGCAGTGGTTTGTTTCAGTGAGAACAAGCACCGTATCCTTACTTACTTTCCCCACAAATGAAATGTAAACTGAAACCCAAACAATAGTTATTCCAAATTGTGTATACAATATGTATATATTTATTGTCACATTCATTATTATTATTATATATTATAATATCACATATTTTTTATGCATATCTACTATACTTAATGTCTGTCAATTTACTAGTGAACATGAACGTATCTTTCTCAGTGTTATTTTATGAGAATTGTTGTGCATATTTTTAAAAATTGGGAAATTGGGTTAGCTGAAACTCGTAAGTCTCAATCTCTCCCCGAAATTAAGTCCACCTATCTGCCTATCTATCTTAGATCCAGTATGCTCCGCCTAGCAGGGGCAACCGACTTCCAAGCTCCCTCGCCTCCAAGGGATTCACCTTCTCCCAGGGCAAGATTAACCTCGAGGTCACTCTGGACAGGGAAATCTACTACCACGGTGAGAAGGTTTCCGCCAACGTGATCGTCAGCAACAACTCCCGCAAGTCCGTGAAGAACATGAAGGTTCGTCGAAGATTCTAATCTCAAGAACCGAATTCAAATGGATTTCAGGATCGAGGGTAGATTTCCACTCTATCCTTGTATATTTTTACATGATTACAGGTGATGATCGTCCAGCACTGCGAAGTGACCATGGTGAACATGCAGTTCTCTCGTGTTGTGGCCGATCTGGAGACGAGGGAAGGTTGCCCCATCACTCCTGGTGCTTCTCTGACTAAGACCTTCTACCTGGTGCCACTCGCTTCCTCCAACAAGGACAAGCAGGGACTCGCTCTCGATGGACACCTTAAGGTTAGCGCTCTTGTGAAACCTCAATTTTTGTCAAAGTTCTACTTCTAATCGCATTATCCTGAAAACCGTCGCAAGGTCGCGAGGCAAGGGGTGAGCCACAATCAAACATTCATATTCACTCCCAAATGCAAATGTTAAGAGACACATTGCACTCGGAATGAAGCAACCCGCATTCAAAATAAAATAGTAGAACATCATCTACAGCATGCGGGACAATGTTTGACTTTTCACTACAAACATGCATGAAAACAACTACAAATACCATCACAATATGCAGGATTTAAGCTCTTCCCGTTCTAAATTATCAGCGTACTTTCACGCATGACTAACTCCTTTACCTGTGGGGACAATGAAGTGGTATCGCGACCCTAATGGACTGAGTGAAGTTTCCCTCCTTTCGTCGATGTGAGCCAAACGTGAGGAACTGTCTCAAATTTCAAGATTTTACTCATTTCCCTGGATAATTTTCTGATTCGGGTATCATAGCATGGCCTTTGGAATTAAATTCCTGCCTGAAACGAATGCACTTTTTAAAACAACCATCTCAATGCCAAATTTTGTAGACGTTCTGATTCCCTGAAAATCATTTAGGAATCGTATTAAGGCTAGTAGAGACTCACTAAAACTCTTTTATAATATTTTACTTTTTCTCTCGTTCAACGTTTAGTGCTTCAAGCTTCGAGCTCTCCATAATAATGACAACCAGTTGACTTGAATCTCACTGTTCGATCTTACCGGTGGAAGAGAGTACTTTGTTGCTTGTGGGCACATCAGCTACTGACTGGTTAGAAAATAAGTACCTGAATGGCATTACAGCATCACGATATATCCCAGATTAGTGCAGCAGACTACTTTTGATTAAAATAGGCATGTAGGATTGAGAAAAAAAACAATAGTTGAAGCTTAATGAAAATATCAACACAGTCTGAAAATATATGGCACTTTTAGTGACGCATAACGGTTATGGGGATTCATTTAAAAAGAAAACTAGGGTTTAAAAATATCCTTATCCCTAAAAATATTTTAATATAACCTATTTTAGGATGATGACGTGAACCTCGCCTCTTCCACTCTGGTGGCTGAGGGCCTGGCTCCCCACGAGGCCATGGGCATTGTCGTCTCTTACTCCCTCCGTGTCAAGCTGAACTGCGGCACTCTGGGTGGCGAACTTCAGACTGATGTTCCATTCAAGCTCCTTCACCCTGCTCCAGGTGAGTGTTAACTTTTGAAACAGTCACATAGGATGTATGTGAATATAGGGTTCAGTGGCAATTGTCGAAAGAGTTATGCAGTTATTACTTGAGAAAGCAAACTCTGGATCGTTGAACCTGGGTGGTCATCCGATTGCTTAACTCATCCTTAGAACTGGAAGAGGTTTTTGTTCACTAAGTAGAGGTGAACAAAAATGCCATAGAAATTAGTAAATTAACCCCAAGAATTTTTAAATGCACGGTAAATGGACTGAAAATGATGCTTAGTCATAAAGTGCCTCACGCAAGTGGAACTCCACGATATTTGTTGAATTATTTATCTGTAATATCTATTGTTATCGATCTTAACAATTATTTACTGCAATGGACGTGTTTAATGAGTTTTAAACGCCAAGATTGGCAAGATAGAAAAAAATTAGGAGGGATCTTTTTCCAACTCGAGGAAAATTTCCAAATTGTCGTCATAAAAAAAATGATTGGTTAAGGTGGTGGGTTAAGGAGAACATGCTGCCTGCCCAGACAAGTTTGAGATAGTAAGAATATGTATTTTGACTATCTCAAATGAATTTGACAGCTAATGTCTTAAATGATTTACATAAATATGATATCTTTCTGTCACCTACGTGTCATAAGCAGGGAGATCTCCTACTGTCATAGAGTTAGCACTGCTGAGATTTCCTACTGCCGTGGAGCATCTCAGAAGTGTCAACTCTAAAAATATTATACTCCAATCTATTCTATCCAATTTTGATCAATTTTCCCGCGAATAACTCTAAAAAAAAATAGGTCATGGTCCTACCCCAGGTTTAGCTCGTTAATCTTGGAGTTTGATTAGTAAACCGACCGTATTCAACACGTTCTCTAATCCAGTTGATGCATTTTTCCCTCTCGTCGCATTAGGATCCATCGAGCAGCAGAATGCCGCTGCTGAGAAGAAGGCCAAGCCTCTCGCCAAGAGCACGGCCGACGATGATGACAATATTGTGTTCGAGGACTTCGCTCACCTGCGCCTCACCGAGCAGCACTAAGCGAAGGCGATAACGGCGCGGGACGACGACTCACACACGAAAAAGAAGACTTCGAGAGAACAAGAGCTCTACGGTTGCGAAGATAACTTGGAAACAGCGTCCCTGAAAACCTGAGAACAAGACCCTTCAGGATTCTCCGATAGAGCAAATGTTCCCTTACACCCTACCAGTCTTTCCCCGCGAATCGTCATCCTCCCCTACCCTACCCCCCTCCCTTCGATAACCAAGAATTTGTATATCATACTGAAAGTAGATATATAAACCTTGTTCCAAAATAAAAGCTGAAAAAAAGAAACAAAATTCAAAATTACCACGTGGATATTTCATTAATAGGTTTCGCTGATACTTATAAACCTCCAGTGATTATGAAACTGATAAAGACCTGAGGTTTCTTAATGTTATGCGATTTGAATATTAAAATAAATAATTTAAATTTTTTTCTCGAATTTATCCAGTTTTCTGCGTAAAAATATTTTTCAAGCATAAAAAAATTAGGTTTTCCGGGGACGTAAATGTCTTCACAAATTCATTCTTTTTTTCAAGGTTTGAGGACTAAGTCTTGACATCAGGCATACCTGTCTGCTTGGAAGTCGTAGTTAAAATGCTGCCTTGCGTGCCTAAGTCTGAAAAACTTCTTGTGCATATCTTTGTTCACGGATAATTCTCATGATTTATCGTTTATTATGATTTTTTGGAAATGGCACAAATGTTTATACATGGATAGAATGATTTTGTTATATATTCTGAAAAAAGGCTCATCTGATTAAGTTAATCCACGCAAATTAATAAAACTTTGGACAATTTTAAAAAGTCTTTATTATTTATAATTCTCCCTGATTCCACTAAACTAGAATTTTTAGATAATTTAACACCAGAGTTTGATCGATAAGAAAAACACTCGGCTTGATTAGTTGTTAGAGCAATACAAGCGAGTACGGTGCTATAATAGCATCTCCTTTCTAATAGCAATAGTGATAAAATAGTGTGTAAAACATTAGTATTATCTCTCTTATACCAGTTGTCATCTTATGTTATGTAAGAAATATGGTTAATATTTTTGGGAAAAATTATGCCAGTTCACAAATATATATTGGTAAAGAAGATGAAAACACTTGGTTTTTCCACATGAAAACATTGGTTTTGAAAAACACACACACTTGGTTTTTCATGTGGAAAAACCAAGTGTTTTCATTTTCATTGTGAATCGATTCCACAAAATAACGCCTGATAATACCCAATTTATATATTGGTAGTTCAGGACGTCAACCACAATAGGTACAGCATGATATCTATTACAGTAATCATCGGAACACGTCAACTGACAACAATTAAGGCCATAAATTATTGAGTCATCTCGAATTCATGGACTGATCCATGTCCAGATTGAGAGTATGGGGTCAACTAAAACTGATAAATACACTCTTTTTAGGTACATTTTTACTTGCTACTGCTTGCCTAAAATCTTTTCGTGGAGGCATAAAATATTCATATGAAGTTGTGAAACAGATGTCTGAAAAAAAGAGTTTAACAGGATGCCAAAAATAAGTGAAGAGGGACGACTCACTGATTTACGACGAAAAAATAAGCAATGAGGAAAGTAATCTGATTATGATAAAATAACATACCAAAATTGAAGATCAAATTATGAGAGCATAAGTTAAAAGTAGCAGAAAATTTCGAACTATTTGGATATTTGAGACCTGAATAGATTTGAATAGGGGAACGGTGGTTTGAGGACGAGAGAGGAAAAAAAACGATTAGATATTCGCTAGAGAGAGGACATCTTAAAAAGGTAAAATTATGTGATAGTATCTTAAGGACAATGGATATGGGTGGAAGGTAAACGAAGAAGGGATGAGAGCAGTTTATAGTCTAAAACATTTATTTTACGTAACACTTTATTTTATTCTTCTTTCTTCTTCCACACCGTCTTTCACTGAACTCATTTACTTCTTCCGTCTTCTCTTTTCTGGCTCCTCCTCCACCTCGAAGGCTCCACGTGTACCTCTGTACCTCGCCACACACCAGCGGCCCCCTCCGGGACGCTTCTCCGACACTCCCGCCTTCGTAAAACCCTCGAGAACAACTGCACAACAATGCGTAAACGGCGGCACCATCCCTTCCATTGTTACCGCCGCCAACAATTGCGTAACTGTTACGTTACAATATATTATTATCAAGGGAATTGTGGTTGTGGCGAGGAAAGATTTGGCTTTATGAATGTCTTACTTTGGCTGTCCAACTCTCCTGATATATTTGTTTCTTTAGAATGGCGTAGTCTCTTTAATATAGCATTTAATGTCAAAATATCCCTAAGTGGTAGAATAACTCATCGTAATTAAAACTCTCACTTGATTTTGAACGCATTTTTTCTTTCGTCTTTACACCGGCTGAAGGCATGGTATCCAAGTACTCATAACCCGTTACGAAGCCTTCTCCGCCATGAAAAACACCTCACCAACTGCGATCGCATCGCCGCAAGCTCCTAATAATCCTGAGTCAGCAAATGCAAAGCTCGGTAATAACTTCTTCCTCGAAGGACGTTGCGGATTAGTCCCCTGCGGTAGGCCATAACTTCTGCTCAGTTACCGTCCGAGCTTCCCTCGTGCGTCAAACGGGACCCCACTCCACAGAGTTGGAAGTACTACGCATAATTTTGTCTTAGGAAAAAAAGGATAATGGCGAGATATTAACAAAATATGGGATTCAAACATATTTTCACGTAAAAATTTAAACCAATTCTCAAAATTTATTTGAACAAAACCTCAGAATGTATTACTCTCTAATTCATCTAAATAAATTCCTAAGTTGATACCTTATAATCTGACAATGACAAGGATATGGTTTATAAAAGTAATAGCTCCTTTCAAAATTTAACGACGAATTGAAGAAATAAATAGGCATAATACATATATTCTAACGCAAAAGTGAATGTGCAGAAGACCACTACGGTTCACAGGCGACTATAGAATCTTCTTCGGACTAATCCTTTTAGATGTTCATTGGCGCATTAAAAGATATTTATCCATTTTTAGGTTTTCATTCTACACTTCGTGACTATGTGGGAGATCGCTACCGGTTGAACAGTCGAGGGCAAAAGGTCAAGCTCGTGTCGGAGTCACAATGAAAAGAATAATTTTTATGCGTTAAGGTGAAAAATATCCGTAAAATATTTATTGCTCTTAGAGATGGATTAACACCAAGGAACTACTTCCCTGAAGGATACTAAAACGTGAAAAACATTTCATTTCTGTTGAATTTTTTATTCCTTGTTACAAAACTAATATGTCTCTACTATATTGGTTGGGAAACGTTGAACTTATCACACAAAATTTTAATTGTTACAACGAATTATATTTGCATTTACAATGCATTATATAATTGCCGCTTTCCTTCTGCCAGAATTTGCAAGGTGAGACATGTACTACGTGGGGAGTATGTACCACTCACCACACATAATTAAAGATCTTTTCTCTTCGAGAACTTGTTTCCCTTTAAGTAATTGGTTTCGCTGACTTTAAGACACAATGAGTGATCGAAATAATAGGCATTGGAAAAGTTCAAATACTGTCCGCAATAATACCTTGTTGCCATAAGTAAACTCATACGTCAAGCGGCATAATTTTTCCAACATAATAGCGTGAATATTCTCTAGATTTTGGAAGTTAGTAAGGCAAACGCTTTATCACAACTATGCACATTAAATGCCTTTCCATAAAAAAATTATATTTATCTTTACCTGAATCAGTGATCCATTAGTTTTATAACATTAGGTCAGCAGCAACTTAAATCACGGCATACAGCTAAATTTGATATACACCATGCTATAATTACGTATAAATATATCCGTTATAAAGTCCCTGCATTTCTAAATACTCTTTTGGTTAAAATAAATTCAAAATCCATTGTTTAGGAGAATAATGTAGCTATCTATAAATTACCTAAATAAATTTACTTCTCACCTCTCTTCTGTCAAATTGGATTAGCAACATACACATAAACACGTTCTATAACTAAAATCTATGCGTATACACGCTCATCTAGAGTATAAATTTCTCTCTCTCTCTTACGGGGAGAATTAAACGCGAGTTTTGTGGGTCCATCAAATGGCAGTCCTCCCTTAGAGATCCAATTATCGGTGAGGCGAGAGCGGTGATAAAGAGCTTATCGTGATGAACACAGCCGCCGACCTTGAGAAACCTCCAAGGCTATGCTGCAGTCGAATGCGGAAAACTCATGGAGGTACTGCTACTCGAATCGTATATAGGATTAACCCGTCCAACATGGTAATGCTCATTACAAGTACTTTATATGCGGAGAATTTTTTCCACTCACCGTTTCCGCCAAGGGCACACAACACAAGCTCCTCCAAGATGCAATCATGCCGCAGACAAACACGAGAAGCGCAAGCAGAGTTACTGGTGAGTACAACGCCCACCTTTTAACCCAAAGGTCGCAGGTTCGAGTCCCACATCTGCCATGGGTTTTGTGGTTGTCTAATTGGGTTTTTCTTTGATATGAGGATGTGTTCAATTATCATAGCCGTCGACGCACCATGTAAACAAAGGTAATACTGCACAATGAAGGATGGCTATTACGAGTATAATAGTATAGTATTTTTGTTTTTTAAAGGATCCATCGACGAATGTGGTCATTTAACACCTCTTCAAATCAGAGGGAAAACCCCGTTGGACAAATACAACACCCATTTCCCAGGCTGGACTCAAATCCGCAACATTTGGATTAGTCTGAGGCAATCTCTACGCTACCCCCAGGCTAACCCGGCCGGCTGATTATTGACATAAGCACTTCTTTTTATACGAGGTGCATTCAAGTTATAAGGCCTCCGATTTTTTTTTTCAAACTAATTATTCACCTTAAAAACAATGAAACTTGTACTAACTACTTCTCGACATAATCTCCCTGCAGCCGTACACATTTTTCGCAACGCCGACGCCATGATTCTATGGCCACTGTGAAGTCTTCTTTAGGAGTCTGTTTTGACTACTGGAAAATCGCCGTGGCGCTGTCGGTGTGTGAGGCCGAGATTATTTTGGTTCGTTGTCACATGATGTTCTGCCTTCTTTAAACTGTCGCACCCATGAACGCACTTTCGACACATCCATGA
>WURS02000016.1:5776049-5792907 GCA_011762765.2 Rhinocypha anisoptera | reverse complement strand
TCTCCCCGCTGTCCTTCCCACCCACCTCCCCAGTCTCCTCCCCACCCTCGTTCCCAACATTCCCACTCCCTCCCTCCCCTTCCTTTGGGCCCCCCAAACTTCCCTCTAGCCTTCCGTACTGCTCTTTCTCTCCTGAACGGACGAAGGTGGTGGTGCCACCGAAAATTCTTCACCACTGAGTTTTTTCTTTTTGTTTTTTCGTCTCTGTATTTTCCACTAGTGTTCGTACCAATATTATTCATATTGTGAACCTTTTCGAAGTGATTATATAAATCTATTTTTATTTTTACTCACATGTCCGGCTCGGATTCCCTTTCCCTTACCCCACTTCACGCGGGGCGTGAAGTTTTCGAGGGGGGGTGATGTCGTGTCCCCACAGAAAGACACGCTGCCAATTTCTCACCGAAGGCCGCCCGGACAACTTCCCACCGATCGTCGCCCCCTAATCTTTTGCTAAAACCAATTATATCTTTTTGCACCGTCGACCACCTTTGGATTTAGCCGCCCGTGACCTAGCCCGTCACTTTTTAGGAATATTTCATTAACTTTTATCACGTAATCACCCGAAATCAACCCTACTGTGCACAAGCACCGGAGGGAGGGCCCGCCACTGGCGTCAACAGGATGTGCGCACATGCGGGCGCACGATGATGCTGCGACGATAACAGAATGCGGGAGAAGTTAAGACGCAGGTCCTGTGGACGTGACCAATTCAAGGACCCCCGCCCCCTCCCACCAAGATTTACTTGCCAGAGTGTGTAACAATATTATGAAAATGATACAGTTTTATTAACTAA
The DNA here is from genome assembly GCA_011762765.2 of Rhinocypha anisoptera. Lineage (NCBI taxonomy): Eukaryota > Metazoa > Arthropoda > Insecta > Odonata > Chlorocyphidae > Rhinocypha > Rhinocypha anisoptera. The sequence continues at coordinate 5,792,110 of WURS02000016.1, read as the reverse complement.
AATGCTATTGTTTTTTTATTATTAATTCTTTATTATAGCCGTGCTTTTTAGTAAAGTCTTGAATTTTAAATAAAAATTTACTCTGTGCATGTCTATATGTACTAAATTAATTTTCCCACAAAGATTTGCTTGCTAGTGTGTAACAATATTATGACAAATATACAGTTTTATTAACTAAAATAGTTTTTTAATTAATAATTCTTTATTATAGTCGTGTTTTATAGTAAAGTCTTGAAGAATTACCATTAAAGTTTACTATGTGCATGTCTATATGTACTGAATTAATTCGCCCACAAATATTTACTTGCTAGAGTGTGTAACAATATTATAACAATGATACAGTTTTATTAACTAAAATGCTATTCTTTTTTTAAACAATAATCCTTTATTATGTTTGTGCTTTATAGTAAAGTCTTGAAGAATTTCCATCAAAAATTTACTATGTGCATGCCTATATGTACTGAATTTATTTGCCACATTGCCATATTTTCTGTTTCTCCCACTTTCTTGTAATAATTTATCACATATTTTATGAGAAGCCTGCGAAAAACTTAAGATAAATATGTACACCACTTTACAGTCCCTCTTTCCCTCTTCGTCATTTATTCTGCATTTTTCCTTTACTTATTCCTGTGAATTTTGCTTTTCAAATCTTTCCCCTCCTTGTTCTCTTTCCCGACACCTTTTCAACCTCTTCTCTCTCTGACCTCTTTTTTTTCGACCCCTTCATGCTTAATGCTTTACGGTGTAGAAATGCAAGCAAAATATGGCGTTTTTCATTTGTTGTTACAACTTAAGGTCAAATGACATTTATTACTGAATCTCTGCAAATGAATTGGTGTACCAAAAGTTTCATCTAAGTAATTGATGGAGCAAATATTCAATTGGAATGACAAAATTAATTAGTTTAGCAGGAGTTCTTTAAATGAATAAAATTCTCATTGTAAAATCACTCAAAAGTTCATCATCACAAAAATATTTAAATTTGGTGTAGTTTTCTTATTCTTTTGTTAAAAACTGACTCATTACTTAAGTAAATAATTTTCTGGTGGAAAAAACGATGTGTTTGAAGTCTGATGTATAAAAGTGTATACTGAAAGTATTTTTTTTTCATTTCTACATTAAAATGATCACTCACTTCATATTTATGCAAATGACTTGAAATAATTTTTCCAAGAGAACTATAGTATTAAGTTAGAAACATAAGTATATAAAATGTGCACAAATAAATTTTTTAGTTCATATTAATGCTGTCACTTCTATCAAAATTTAACTATAAATTGTATATAAAAAGGGTGCATCGACAGCTCAGGTCATTTTGCTTTTAACTTCAATATTAAAATAGTTCTCTCTTTTTTTTAACTTCGACAATAAAAAGAAAACTACTTTTATTTTATCACCTCTTTTCATTGTTTTCCTAAAATTTCTGTATAGGAATATAGGAAAATGCATGGCACCTGCTTCCATATTGATCGCATATTTTTCTTTTGCTAATCATAAAACCTAAATATGCAAGCATTAATTAATTAAATGGTCTCCTCCAATAGAGCTGCTGTGGACAGCCCCAGAACTTCTTAGGGATGAAGCACTGCGAAGGCGGGGCAGCCAACCGGGAGATGTTTACAGCTTTGGAATAGTAATGCAAGAGGTGGTGGTGAGAGGAGAACCCTTTTGCATGTTATCTCTCACACCAGAAGGTATGAGTTACATTTTTGTATAGATGCCAATTTGGAAAATTTTTTTATATTAGAGATTTATTTTTTCAGAGCAAGCCAAAAAAATCAATGGGTTAGTCATAATTGTACCGATTAGATGATAATCATGAGCACCATAGTAATAGTTCTGGTTAGAGTATATTTTTTATCTTGCCAAACTCCATCGCCCAAAATCTTCTTAAAATACCCATTATCAGTGATTCTTTTACTCTGTTCGTATCAGTGTTTATTGGTATGTATTAAAAGACTGTGCTTTCTACTTGAAAAATCTACAGTTATAGTGAAACTATTTGTGTGAACAAATTAATAAGTGGAAGACCAAGTCTGTTAATTCTTATCAACATTAAAGACTTCCATAAAGTAATAATAATGATAATTTTATTATTCTCCAAAGACCATACACAATAAAATGTTTACAGGTAAAGGATCCGTCACACATACTACTTGTCACAATAGATATATCAAAATGATGATGTATATACAATCAAATTTCAGTGACATAAAGACCATTTAGGTTGAGTCATTCAAATATTCACCTGAGTAATACAATTTCTCTTTAAAGAAATCCTGTCTAATCTTTTTTGTATTTTGAAAATCTTTAATGTATGAGTGGAATAGCCCTAGGGTACATATTATGTTATATGTCATGTGTGAGTAAAAGATACCATGGAATAGGATTAGTAGAATATCAAGACTGACTGAGCTACATAACAAACAGAGTTTAGTTTTTTCAATAGGGTATTTATATGAAGTTCCCATGAGAAGGGGGCAATGAGGTACATGCCAAGAAATTTTGTATTTTTAACCTGTTCTATAGTGTTATTGTTGTACTTAACTAGAAAGTTATTTTCAATTTTATTATGAGAAAATATTACTAACTGAGATTTTTGGGTATTTAGATAGAGATGATTTTCTTGACACCAGATATACAGTTTGTTAGAAATAGCATTGGGATTATCAATCAAAGTAGGGTTTGTAGAGGAGGAGAGAAGAAAATTAGTATCATCTGCATAAAGAAATAACTTAAGTACTAAAGTAGTATTAAAGCTAGTACTTAAGTACTAAAGAAAACTAAAGTAAAGACCTCTTCAAACAATTACAATGGTTTGTAGATTATCAGGTATGCATAAGCAATGTTTATGAAACACCCTGCAAGTCCAGCTGGTATAACTAAGCTGACAAGAATATTGTAGTTGCATTTTTATTCAAAGTAAATATATTAAGTGCAGGCTGAAGATGAAAGAAAGTGGGTTTTGTTATCATCAGAAACCGGAAATATAAGCCTACTCTCCACATTCACAGAAATTTGAATGAATATGAACAAAGAAAATTATGAATAGTTCACTAGCTGAAACATATATGTATACAACTATTCACAATGTAACTAATGAAAGAGAAGGCAACTGTTGAAAGGAATTTTGACATTTGGCTGCAATAATACATAAGTGAAGAATTTGATGTGGGGTTAAAGCATTCTTCATTCATTTTTTTCTCTCCTTATATTAGTTTTTCCATTCTTCACCATAGCCATGTCTAAAAATTCTTTAATCAGTGCTAATCTTCTATTCTCAAGGACCAAGTTTTGAACCATACAACACCACACCCCTTATGAGAATTTTTACTAACTCCTTATTTACATCTTTAGCTAAGGTTCCTGTCATTATTTCACTTTGTTTTATACGCACATTCTTAGATAATGTCATTTTCTCAAAATGCAAATTGAAATAATTGTGTGACAACAGACAGCCCTGAACAAGTCACCATACATAGACATGTTAGACTCAATAAACACTAATGTTTAATGAAGTAAGATTTGGTACTTTCCCAGCATATTACATTAACATAGTCTTCCTGGGTTTTGCACTGGGTCAGGAGCTCAATTATGGCTGGCATTTTGACTCTCGATCTGACCTTGCCCTGATGATGACCCTCGAGCCAAGAGTTGAAACTTCTGCCAGAACAGACCCCCTGACCCGGTGGAAAATCGAAGAAGATTATGTTACATAACTAATTTCAGTTGTACTATCTTATGAAAAAAAATGCTAATAGAGTTTAGATTATACTCGTACTCTAACCAATGCTGCCAAATGTGTAAAAGAACATGCAAATATAGAAAAAAATACTTGTTTAGGAATCAACCTAAAAAATTAATGATACTGCAAACTTTGAATAGTAGATAAATATGAATGAAATCATTTCCTAATTAAATTTGTAAAATACAAGCAATGAGTATTTGAGGAATATAAAATATCAGAGTCTTGTAATAGACGACAACAGGAATTAATATTTTAGTCAAAGTTGAAGACAATTTTGTTTTATGACATATACGAGATGTTTTATACAATTATAAAGTAGAAAGCTTTTTATTCACCTTATGGATAGTTCCAATTAATCGTTTCAACAGTTAATGAATGTAGATATCATGTTATTAGAATCAAATGTGTTTTGCCTGAAAATTAAGATTTTATTGCTGCTAAAATAATATTTTACTGATAAAGTGTAGTAACTCTTTTAGTGCCAACCCCAATAACCTGGTATATGTGAAACCTGGTATATGCCATGGTTTTTTCATAGAATTTGTTGATTTACACATTTAAATATATGTAATATATATTGATATCAATTTGTCAATGCCATTTTTTAATTTACGCTCCAAACACTTTCAAGTCAAATAAAATATTTTATTCATGTTTTTATCTCCTAAAGAATTTAATAAAAAATTATTTATTAAACAAAAGTTCAGGTCAGTAGGTCAGCTATGGCCTTTTTCACACATACCTCTAGGGCTGATAGATCGGCCTGCTGGCACTAAAAGGATTAAACTGCTAGCTATAATTAAAACTTTTCCCAATAGGGACTTGAAATTGTGGTGTGCATCTGCTTAGAGGTGTGCAATGCTCTAATTAATGTGGTTAGTTCAAAGACTGCAATGCCTAAATGTCAACCCAATATGCAAGGTTATGAATATGTATGAGTAATGTTGTGTCATATACAATGGATTGGATATTAGTTATCATAAAATTTAAATTGTTAGCATCAAACATTGAATTTGTTAATTCTCTTCAAGTATTTTTAAATAGTTCATTGATCAACATTTTATGACTTTCAGCCGATTTCCCTAGATAAAGGCAGCTCTAAGGAAAATAATGTATACTTTAAGATAATGGTGTCTCTTTTACAGAAATAAATAAAATAGTATTTGCTATATAAGAGTTGATTATATAAAAATAATGTATAAATGTTAGATTAAATACACATAAATTGAATAAGGCAATCAATTGCAAAATACACATATTTTACCTAATTTACTATTTTAACGATTTTTAATATTTCACAGTGACCCCAAAATAGTCATTTTACAAACCCCTTCTCATTTCACAAATTCATTCCCAGGGTTGGGAACTACTGGAATAGTGTTAATATAATTTAAAATAGAATAGTGATATGTATATACATATTTATGTCTACTCTCTTTGAAAGTATATTTCTTATTATATTATTTTTAGTAAATATTTTGAACAAAAACTATTTCAGATATTATAGAGAAAGTTAAACGCCCACCTCCACTAATAAGGCCATCAGTAAGCAAGGGAGCAGCACCTCCTGAAGCAATTAATATTATGCGACAGTGCTGGGCAGAGGCAGCTGATATGAGACCTGATTTTAATGCTGTTCATGACCTCTTCAAGAAGCTTAATCATGGGAGGCAAGTGAAAATATCCTTGATCCATATTAAATGCAATCTATCAAAGGTACAAGTAATGAATACAAAACAATCATTAAACTTCTCTTGATTCAGATTTGTAAATGTCAATCAAAATACTTGGATATGTTTGTAAATAATTTTGTTTTGAATCATTTTAGAAATCATTAATGGTCAAAGCTTAAGTTCTAGAGCTACTTATTACACACAAGAATATAATAATATATTTGTCCTGTAATTTGGTAGTATAAATATAAGGCATGTCAAGGAGTATATATATAATGCCTATAAAATCAATATTATCGATAAAAAAATTTACTACCAGAGTTGAATAAATTACTCTGTTATTAGTCCTGGATTTCAAGTTCTAATAGAAGTGAACCCTTGAAAGGTCTTGTGTGTGTATGTGTGTGTCGTATTGACGGAATCTCGAAAATCGCAAATGCCTCTCGGAATTGTTGTCAATCTGTCATGACCACAATTATGGGATCGTTCCGAGACATATCATTCACCATTTTAGTGAACTCTTTACTTCGCAAGGAAGCTTATTACCAATGGCTCTATGACCTATTAAAAGTCTCTTAATTAGGAAGAAATGTGTCTACCAGTGGAATATAAATACTTGTAAGCCTGATTTGTCTGTAAGGCTTTATATTCATTTGTAGCTTACACTTTCCTCCAAAACACTTTTATAATCATATACAGGACTTTTATTAAGTGCAGAATGATACAAATTTGCTGTTCTTTTCTAAAACCCATTCTGATGGCATATGTCAAGATGGCATAGCCAAAATCCCAAATGAAATCATTTAAAAGCCATTGCACACACTTATAAATGTGTAATTCTGTACACTGACTACCAAAAGTTGCTAGTATTTCTATTTACCATTCAAACAAGCATTATTGGAATGAGGAATCTGAGTAGATAAGGCAGTAATGACACTCTTGATAATTTGGACAACATCATAAGAGTCTCCATAAGATCATCCAAATATATATGAGTTATGTACAGGAATTTGAAGCATTTCATTATGCCTAAAATATTATGACAAAACACATTATCCATCAACATTGGGACACTATTTCACTGTCATCAGTGTGCATATTGAGTCAATTAAAAGTTGTATAATACAGGAACATTTTATATAACCCCATAATGATGGCAACAAGAATGAAATCAATGATTTGTCGTGTGACATTAAGAGAGACAAAACATCAAACTTATAAAATATGTAACAATTAGTGATTTAGGTTCAAATAAAGTAGAATTAGAACTTATTTGTGTGATTTGCCTCATAATATTCTTTCATAGATTTCAGATAGATGATATTAATTAATAACATTACAAACTATAATTGACTGGCTTATTTATGTTCAGAATAAAATTTATAACTCTCCACATTAAGCTCTGTGTAATTCCTTCCTTCCTTCCTTCATCAATCCAAATTAACTACTCGTTTCACCCCTCTGGTTTACATTCCCAACTTTTACCTTTCAACTCTTTATATCCCTGTCATATCTTAATATTTTTCAAATCCATTTTATTTTTCTTCTTTGTATTTCTTCCAATACCTTCACATCCTCAACCACCTTGCTCATCTATCCATCTTTCTTCCATTCCACTTTACCATCACTACCCTTCTCCACATCATTATTTCAAAGGCTCCTGCCTATTCTCACCCTTTATCCTGAAATACCAGGTCACTACTGAGCCATAAAGTATTACATATATACCATGTTAAAATTTACAGTGATATTTTATTTACATATGTCTTATTGAGGTACCTTTCACATTATGTTCACACTGTGAATATTTTCTTTGCTGATGTGATTGTACTTTTTATGCTGTTCCACAAAGAAGTTTCTTTTTATATGATGCCCAAATAATTGAGGTAATCTATTTTATGTAAAATGTATTTTACTTTAATCCTATTTTTGCTTAACTTCAGCCTTCTATTTTTTTATTACTTTAATTATTTATGAGACATTTTTATTTTGAATGTCTCATGCTGTCATTGCCATCATATTTTTTTTTCTTATAGTTTGATATATGTTGGTGGTCATTATCAGCCACTACTAAAAATTATCTCACTCATCTCCAGACATACAACCTTATCTGTGACGAATTCAGTACAGACTGTAGCCCCTTGGCTGACTATAAAAGAAAAACTTCATCATCCATGAATTTACATCATTACCTTCACCCCAACTTTCAAACCTGCCTCCAGCCCTTCCTAATCCATTCTTATTATAATCTCTTTATATAAATTAAAAATCAGGGATGATAATAGCCCTGTCTTACTCCACTACTTAAATCTTCATATCCTTATATAACCCTTATATGTGCTACCTATCAAGTTACCTAACCCTTCAGTCTACTTCCATACATTCGAATACTTTCAATACCCTTCCCATTCTTTTCTGTTCAATCCTTTCTAAATATTCACAAAAATGTCCTTGTTATACTCAAGGTTCCTCTAGGTCAGTATTATCTTTTATTTATTTATTTTTCCATTTGATGGTACTATCAACATAGAGATCTTCAAAGGGCACAAAATTTGATTTTAAAAAATGAATAATTAACATATTATAACATAAGTTATGACATACTGAGAATAAAAACAGCACTTTTCCACAGAAAAATAAAACTTTAATGTACAACGTATGTTTCAGCTCACTGAGCCATCTTCAGGTACAATAATGGGAAAATGAAAATAAATATCTGTGTATTTTCATGTTTCCATTATTGTACCTGAAGATAGCTCAGTGAGCTGAAATGTACGTTGTACATTAAAGTTTTATTTTTCTGTGAAAAAGTTCTGTTTTTATTCTCAGTATGAATCTCTTCCACCACATCATGCCTGATTCGGTGAAAATTATAAGTTATGACATTTATAATACAGTAATCATATTGATAAGAACATGAAAACAACATGCCATGTTTTTTTAGTAAAAAGGAATTTTAATTATTTTTAAATTTAGGTACAGATGCCTGAATCCTTAAATCTTTTGGGAGCAAATTGCAAAATTTTGCTCCCTGGTGATAAGTTCCCTCACTAAAGATCTTAGAAAAACTCTTTTGTATGAGTTTTCAGTTTAGTATGCTCATTACTACAATTACATGCATGTACCTCTGTCTTTTCCTGAATGAAAATCTTGTAACCTACCAACCTTCCCAAAACCATGCAATAACACCTCTTCAGGTTCAATCCCTGGTGACACCTCTGGATACTTCCAGCTATCATTCAAAATGTAACATTGAGGCAAAAGTATTGGAATTCAAATTGTACATAACTTTAATTTGATTTCTTATTAAATAGAACACTTTCTTTTTTATCTAACTTGGATTTTTTTAAAATGATGATCTTTACAGGAAGGTAAATTTTGTTGATACAATGTTCCAAATGCTGGAAAAATACTCAAATAATTTGGAGGAACTGATTCGGGAGAGGACTGAACAGTTGGACATAGAGAAAAAGAAGACTGAGCAACTCTTAAATCGTATGCTGCCAAGGTAAGGAGAAACTGTTACTTATGAATAAATTAATTAAAAACAAAAGCTCTGTGCACAGTTTCTGTGGGCATTATCAATTTGAATTTGATGTTAATGTATTTCTATGCAACAGTGAAAATATTACTGAGGGCGTTGATCGTGGATCTTCCAGTAGCAGTATGGGTTGACGAATTGAGAAATGATATGACTCCTTAAATGACTCTTTGTTTATTGACTGGAAATCACATTTAGGTTGACTACCTGTCTTTTTATAGTAACACTGCTGCTATATGAGTGGATAACAGATCTATACATAATCTTTAAATTTCGCTAATTAAGTTACCTCAAAGTAATGGGAGTCATGGATTTCTCTATAATTTAATATTTCATTAAATACAACAAATTTTGTATTTAGTAACCAAATCAGAATATGAATTCAATTAAAAATTCTAAGAGACTTGCATTTCTTTTTGTACCTTCTTCTTACTTTAACTCCCACTGTTTATCATGTATAGTTCAAATTTATCTGTTCTTTTACTGCAGAATATAATGGTACCTAATAAAAGTGGTTAGGAATTACAGTAGTTATCTCCTGTGAAAATTATTCTTGATTAAAATATCTAAATAATTGAATAGACTGTACCCCATATATCTAATAGTTTGTGATACACCAATGAATCATTTTTTGAAGAGCTATTAGGTTTTATTAGATTTGAGGTAAATGGCTTATATCCTGTTATCCAATGATGATTAGGTAGACAATGTTTTGAAAAATCCTAATAGATATATGACTATATGACTGTAGAAATTACACTAGAATAGCTGACTATTCCAATTTCTAGAGAATTTTACAGCTTGTTCTGATTCATTTAATGACATCTGAATTAAAAAACGTTAGTTGTAAATAGGTTGTTGCAAATGTAATATCCTATTTTATTCTATTTAAATGGATAATCCTATTTTCCAATGTCTGTGTTAAACCTCACCTCCGAACAATATGAACATATATTTTAATATTTACAAAAAATTCCTTCTTTTTTCCAGTTCTGTAGCTGAGAAGCTGAAGCTTGGGAGACCAGTGGATCCAGAAGAATTTCAAGAAGTAACCATTTATTTTTCAGACATCGTAGGATTCACTACAATATCTGCACATTCCACACCATTTCAGGTGGTGGACTTATTGAATGACCTTTACACATGTTTTGATGCCACCATCAATGCCTTCAATGTATATAAGGTAAAAACCAGTATTATTTAAATTATTTTTGTTTTAACAAGATCATTTGTTGGTACTTGAGGGATAATCTGTTTGAAACAAATTTTCCAAAGATGGAAAATTCTAATTTTATTAGTATATGGTAATAATATAGTTACTATGTAATTCTATTGTAGCATCTATTTTAATATCAAAGTAAGTAAACTGTCAGTCAAAATAAGTTCAAACGGATCACATTTGAATTACTTTTATTTTCATATCAGCCATTTAAATTTTGATTAGGAAACAAGAAATATATGACCAAATGGAAATCAAATTAAGAGTTCTTCTTTAAGTCTGAGGTTCAAGCCATTCAGTCACGCGGTAAGCAGACTAATGGTATCTTAACTTGGGTGCACCCCCCAAAATCTATCTGCCTCATTAAGTCACAAAGCAATGAAACATAAAGTAATTTACTGCCATTATTTTATTTATTTTTGTTATCTATAGTTAATAATGATAAAAAATGGCATTTAAATTTCAAATGTACCCTTGCAGTTTCCTGGATACTATCTTGCAAGAGGCAACTTCAATTTATTTATTTTAAAAGTTGAGTGAGATCTAATCAGAAAAGTAATGAGAAAATAATCCTGAAAAGGAGGAAATTATTTTGAAACTAACACACAACAAAACTTCTTCTGTTAAAACTGATCTAAAAAAATAATTATTCTATATAATATTCACCGAATCAGGCGTGATGTGGTGGAAGAGATTCATAATTGCTGTTTTTATTCTCATTATTCTATATAACTTGCTATTGAAGAGAGGAGAGGAACATCTGTGGAATTGTTGAATAGCAGCATTATGAACAAATCCAAAAAAATATTAACTATAATGCTGTTACAATAATGGGATATGTATGTAAACATACTGATCAAAATACTTACCTTTGAGGTATATAGATATGATGATTTATAAATAAAGATGGTGTTGCAAAAACAAAAACATCTTCATAGGTCTTCACGACTCAAAACTTAAATCAAGAAGGAATCCATGAACTCAGAAGTCATATTAAATACTTGTTACTGGTGATATTCCTACCCCTTAGCAGCTGGCTAGTGAATTAGGAAACATTTACCATTAGAGGAAGGCATGACAAAATACTCACATCCTAAGTCACTAGCCAGGAACAGCCATGAGGTAAGCATTACGGCATCAACATGGAACATGTTTAAATATCTAAATCATTAACTCAAGGGAAATTCATAAAAAAACTTGATTGCAATAGGTGAGACAACTAGGTGTTAAGAATATGACTAGCAATAAGAAAATAATATCTTTGGATTGTGGTTTTAGGAATACATAGTAAGCAAAAGAAGAAAAACACTGCAATTTCACAAAACAAAATAATTTATTCTTATGACCTGGGTTTTGCCATGTCATGGCATCATCAGGTCACCTGCCACCTCATCAGGGATCTGCCACCTGATGATGCCGTGCCGTGGTAAAATCCCGGTCATAAGAATAAATTATTTTGTTTTGTGAAAATCCAGTGTTTTTATTCTTTTCCTCAAGGTGTAAAAATTTCACATAGTTAAGCTGGAAACAATGTCTAAATACATAGTACTTTTTGGAAAAATCATTAACACTTTCACTACTATCTGTGACAGTGTCACATGTCAAGTTTGTTTCATATATACTTTTTTTTATAGACATAGGCACTTTTAAATGGCCTGGACGATTTAGGAACGAGGAAGTGTACAGAAGAGCAGAGGAAACTAAGTCATTGTGGGGTACAATAAGAAAAAGAAGAATAAGGTGAATAGGACACACCCTGAGGCATAATGGATCCGTGAAGAATATAATAGAAGGAAAAATAGAGGGGGGGCTCCTCAAAGAAGGCTGAGGGACAAATATATGGGGCAAATTATTAGAGATGTTAGAAGGAAGACCTACCAAGGAGTAAGAGAGCTAGCACTAGATATGAAAGGATGGAGGGGGCTATAGTCAGCCAATCTTCTGATTGAAGTACTAATTATGATATATATATATATATGTATACACACACACATACATAGAAACAGGTAATAAAAAAAGACTTACATAACGAAGGGATATTTTGGGGCTTGCTTGCCCCGAAATTGTTATGTCTTTATAACCTGTTTCTATGTGTGTATTTGTATGAGTGTGTGTGTTCGTGTTTGCTGCTTGCTGCTTGTCTGAGTTTTCCTGAAAAAAAATATATATATTTATTTTTTTCCCCCAGGAAAACTCATATGTATATCTCTCAACATGTAACAACAAAAAATCTTAGATTTAATATCAATAATTTTTATTTCCTAAAATATCATAAGTGCTTAGAAGAAGATACTGTAAATGAAAAATTTATTTATGATCAAGGCTAATAACATGAAACATTAATACATTTATTATGCCATTAATAGGTGGAGACAATAGGAGATGCATACATGGTTGTTGGTGGTCTTCCAGTAAGAATACCTGATCATGCTGATCAGATTGCAACAATGGCACTCCATTTACTACACCAGAGTGGCAGATTTCGTATTCGTCATCTCCCACTCACGCCTTTGAAATTAAGGATAGGTTTGCATACAGGTAAATTATAACATTGGAATTTTTTTATTTGATTTATTTTTTATCTTAAAAAGTAAGGACTTTATAGAACATTTAACAATGGTTACAAGTTATTCAGATGCTCATTGCCTTCTCAAATATTATTCTATATCATAAAAGCACTTCGATTCTAGCACTGGAGGAATAGATGCCTCATTTACAACACACAGAATGAAATGTCACAAGGGTAGCAAAGGGACTATTAGAATACATAAATGCGACAAATGTATTTATAATCAAGGTATGCCTATGAGTAAGTCTTAGGGAGGAAGAAATAGAGTATATGATGAATATGTGGGTATAAGAATATAATAGGTAAATAATGAATAAGAATAGGTACCTAATTGGGAGAATTTATGGTACAAAAGAATGAATAGACTTAATTTGTCCAAATATTATCGTGTACAAGGCATGTCATTTTAAAAATATATACATTGTCATAAAATAGCAATGTATTATACACATATTTCATTTAGTTATTCATAAACATAGTAGTGTAACTTTTCATACAAGAATTTTTTAGTAGTTATGATAGATCAGGATTAGTGGAAATGTATTCAAAATTATTAGGATTCAACATTGGGCCCATGAGGAAGGATGATGAGCAGATTGAAGGCAACAGATTGGAGGGGAAAACTAATGAAGAAGTGCTAAGAATGGTATGAGAGGCAATTGCTGTTAGAAATATAAAAAAGACAGGAAAGGTGGAGGGAAGGAGTACGTAGAGGCAGTGGGTTGATGAAGGGTAGAATGTTGGGTTAGAGAGGTAGGGGTGGCAGAGAATAGGGATTCGGGATATAATGCCATCACCGGCCTTGGTGGTGGCAGGGGTAACTTCCTCGTCTGCCAACCCAGAGGTCGCAGGTTCGAATCCCGACTAGGTGGATTTTTCAATCTTCACCTAGGGCATGGTTGTGTGTGTTTTGTCCTTGTTAATTATAAACAAAACTGTTATAGTGCCCACTGTAATTGGCCTTTAAGTGCTGTTTGTGGGTGATTGAAAATAAATAAATAGAATGATAGGTGGTGAGAAGAATGCAGATTTGTAGAGGGATTAAATTAGGATGTAGCTGGCCAATACTAACCTGAGGTTCATCAAAAACCTGCCTTAACCAGTGGATTACTTCAACCAATGGTAGTTCAGAATTCATTGGTGGGTGAAGTCATGAGAATAAGTAGGTATTATGGGAATTATGGGAAGGTAAAGTAGAGGTAGGGAAATAGGTATTTCAGATAGAATAAAGATGGGTAGGAAGTATGTAGAGATGATCAGGGATTTATGTAAGAGCTGGGCTTGGTAGTTATTTTTTGGAGATCATTCGAAAGCTACCTAAATTAGTAGATTACTAATTATCATCATTGTCAATTTATGATAAATAATGCAACTTTATCATCTTTTTCAGGACCATGTTGTGCCGGAGTAGTTGGATTAACTATGCCAAGGTACTGCCTTTTTGGAGATACTGTCAATACAGCATCCAGAATGGAATCCACAGGTAGTCTTGAAGTCACTTTGCATGGAAAGCATTAGATTTGGCAATTTATTTATGAGAAAGAATATTTCTAAAAATATAAGTACATTGTACAATAATTTTTAGATTCTCCCAAGCATTTTTAAAGAACATATGGATAGAGTTCATGTATTCTGTTTAATGATTAAATATATGAAGATGCATTATCTTTCATGACTCTGTTTTACAGGCCTTGAGATCTTCAATATCCATATGTGATACACATTGATTTTATGTTAACGGGTATTATCCTCCTTGCTTTAACTACCTATGTTTCCAAAATTCAGGGATCAAAAAATTAATGTCTTGTTGCCAAATTTCTAGAATGATACATTGATTATGTAAATTTTTACTTTCATAACCAAAATAATTATAATAACTATCAGAGAAGAGAAAAATGTGCAGCTAATAGATAGGCAATTATTTTTTAATTTCTAAATATTTCCAAAGATGAAGAAACAACACACAATACATCCACTCACCATTGAAATTAACTCTTTATCTGCTATTTTTGACAACAAGACATTTCCAGGAGAGGTGCAGATCAATTAGTTGAGTCAGCCTTGTAAATGGTTTTCCCATTATAGTCAATATAGAAAGTTCACTGTGGAGGCCGTCACCCTGTGGAAATCCATGATAGATTGATGGTTTTTAAAAAATAACTTTTATAATTCCACAAATAAAAAAATTACAATTCACGACCGGTTTCGGCGATGATCGCCATCATCTGTATTTTTTCTATCTATCATGGATTTCCACAAGGTGACGGCCTCCACAGTGAATTTTTTTTAACAATCCAACCTGTTCCAAATATCTCTGGTTCCCTGGATTACTGTGATGCTTATTATGCACCCTGATATGGAGAGCATTGGACAAGAATTTGTTTTGTATCTAGTCCCTACGAAATATATATAAATTCTAGAGCACACAGTGGAGACATGAAAATTATAACTTTTCGATCATCTGGGTGTCGCAAAACACCATTAACGATGACATAATTTATAAGTCATTCATGTGTCTCCTCTTTTCTAAACTATGTGGACTTTGAAGAGATGTAATAAATTGCTTCAAGATACATAATTCTCCGGGATAGAATATATCACATTCTGCCTCCAATATTAAATCCTTAGAAATCACTTTTGCAATCTTCTTAAACAAAGTTTAAGGACATAGAAGAGTTCCTTCCTGTTATGTGGCAGATATGTGCACTAGTGCCCTTTTTAATCTCCATTAAATGTTCCTATAATCTATATCTAAGTTCTGAAGATGTTTTCTGCCAGGTACTACTTTCCGTGTTTTCAAAGCACTCCGTACATGCCAACATGGATGTCATTCCTGCTGTTGTCTTTATCAGTTTGAAAGTGGTCCGTGGACTACTGAACGGTGTCGTAGGTTGTCTAATCATGGTCTCAATTATATCTCTAGTCACTGCTAGATGAGCGGCGTTGATTCCTCCAATCGTTTCGCAAGTATTTGTGAAACGTGGCTAAAGAAAATGTGTTTTCACTTGTCGTTTTTAATTTTAAGAATCAATTATTGTTGTTTCCTACTTTTTCCATCTTCCTCGGTCGTGAGCTTTTTCTCTTCTTTCTTTTGTCGTGATCTTTAGCGTAAACAGTCCGCTATTAAGCACTGTTGAAGCCCGGTGAACTAAACATCCATATTAGAACTGTCTGTTGCATTTATCTATGTCCATCACGGACTGAATTGAGGCACGTTGATGGGGATTACGGAAGATATTTCGTCACCTCCCTGGTGAAAAATTCTATTTGAATTTAGTTGCCTCTCAACTAGATAACAACAGAACAAG
>WURS02000016.1:5744111-5759249 GCA_011762765.2 Rhinocypha anisoptera | reverse complement strand
TAGATGTAAGGGATACCTGAAGATGATGCAGTAGCGTTGAAACTAGTCATACCAGATTAAAAATCTTAGTGGAAAAATATGTAGTACATTATTCCTTTTTCTCAGAAATGGATTTCTACATAGTTATGCCTGAAAATATAGAATATATGATTAACTGACCTTCAATTGGTAGGCCATTCCATAATGGATCAAGTCAGATGAATTTCAGGCAGTAATCTTTAATTTTTGAAATGGCTAAGAAGTTTACTGTCTATAATTCTTATGGATAGGCATATAGTGGTTCTGTAACACACAGTTTATCTTTATAAGAGGGTAATTTTTCTATTTTCTTTATAATTACTGATCGGTTTGATTAATGCATTATTTTACCTATTCTCTGCAGAAAATGCAAACTATATTTATTTGATATTTCTACTGTTTATAAACAGTAGATGGATGTAGCAATACCCATTCTTCTCCATGATGGTTCTTTTCCCTAAATACACTTTTATCCTTTTCATTGCTAAATATTTCCTCCAACAGAACCTCATGCTACACACAACAGTGTGAGACGTTTAAATATCTCCAGTGTACACAATTTTTTAAAACTTTAAATGCTTCTGCACTGTGTTATACATGTATATGCATTCATAGTGCTGAGGGTACCACCATACCCACCCACATAAATGCATGAGCAGTGTTACAGGTACTGATACGATCAAATGCATATTTGTGTTCAAAGCACTGAAAGGGTTGATAATGACTTGTAAAACAATTTTCTGAGAAGGAAGTTAATTTGGATTGCAAAGGTTTCTTTTTATTCCTTTGAAATGAATGCCCTAGAGGAAGTGGCTACATAAGCATGTCAAATAATTTCTACACAACCTGTGTGGCCAGCTTCACAATGTGTTTGGCTAGTCACACATTAATCATACAGACTCTGTAGCCATCTGGCATTCTTTAATAGCCACTTACTGTGGGGTGAGTATATTTTAATATATTTTACATAAATTAATAATACACAGAAAATATTTACCCTCAGGCAAGTCAACCTGACATTACTAGTGATATTATACTGTTGAAATTTGATATTACTCATTCTAAACTGCTGAATTAAAAAAATATGTGCTATGTATTTTGAAGTCACATCTTTTGTAATTAATTTGGACTGTATTCCAAGTACCTAATTTCACTCCCTGACTGCTTAGACAAAAGAAGTTCAGTCATTGAATAATCAAATATCCAATTTTATATTTACTTTTCAGAAAAAGTCTTATAAATACACTTTTTATTTTCTCAGAAGACAGATATGCTCATACAATATAGACCATGTAATTGGCACAACAAAATAGGCCTTATATGACTTTTTAAGACATGAAAAATTCTATCTTTTTATTGAAAATAGAAAAATTGAAACTTGAAAACCAATCCAGTCAATCCAATCCAATCAGGCTGTTCTAACTAAGCAACTGATAAGTCTTTAACTTGAGACTAGCAAGTAGGTTTTCTGTAGAAAGAGACTAGCAAATTGGGGAAGTTTTTTAAGTGCTTAATTGAATGTATAAAATGGAAAAAAGTACCATTGTGTTGCAGTATAATGTCACAAATATCTCTCATTCATCACCATTTGTAATCAATCTATGGATTCACTTGTAGCAAATTTCCCAGATAACCTTCACCTGCCATTAACTCCATTCCTTTGATATGCCTAATTGTAGCATTTCCTGTTACCTTCTATTCACAGGACATCTTCATCCTTCCTCTGAAATTCTTCCCTTCAAGGATTCTTTTCAATTCAGACTTCACCAAATCATCAGGCTTACTGATGTGTCCAGCAATTTTTTCCTTCTCTTCCATACAAATACGCTTTCCATAATCTTTTCAGCAACTGTTCATAGTACTTCTTCAAATATTTAAGTGGTTTACCTTTTTAACATTCTTCAATAGTACTTCATCTCCAATGATTCCAATTTCTTTTTTTTCTGTGGCTGCAATAGTCCACATCACACATCCAAAAAATCGTAAACTTCATAGATCTATCTTTTTAACCTCTGTCTTCTGTCCAGGAAAGTATTATTTTTCATTTGGTCACTACTTTTTCAGGTTGAAAGTATTAGACACTTGGTATATCAAGCTTTTTACCCACTTCATAGATGGTCTTTGAGTCTCAAAAGCAGATTACTTCCATCCCTCCATTTTCTACCAACCTAATATTTAAACATAGCATTCTCTACCAACACATAATTACAGTTTTTATAAAGGTACATCACAAAACATGAAATATATACTAAAACATAAAGATATTGTATATGGCTACACTTGAATTTTCAAAAGATGTAGCTTCTATTTTACTGTAGTCTGTCATTTAATACTTCCTTTTATTGATAAATTCTTTAAGAAACACTCTCTACATCCTCATCTTCTGAAGTTAATATCACACATTTTTATCAGCATAACATTTAATTTTATTTATTGCTCAAAAGAGGATTGTCAAAAGAGACTGTAGATAGAATCCTTTGTTACATAATTTATTATCTACCACATTAAAAAAAGAAAGCCATACTGTATCAGAATTTGACTGTTCATTAGCAGGTAATCATAGGTGTTGGCACAATGATTATATATTGCTATTAAAACATTTATCCCTACATCCAAAGTACAGTATTTCATAGTTATAATTAGGGTCAAATTCAAAGTGATTTCAAACAAATATGAATGAATAGTTCTGTAGAGATACTTGGGCATCATATTCCTGAGAATTACTTATTATTTAATAGCACTGAAATGAATTTGGAGACACTCTAAGTACAGGTTACCTTTCATCCTAAATTTTCTTAAGTTTTCCATATGTATCTAATTTTTATGTTTTTATCTTATGATATGGTTAGGTACATTAATAAAATTTTGAATAATTTAATATGTCAGCATGTTGGTTTTCAAAAATAAAGTAATTACTACAACGATTACTTTTAAATGGACTGTGGTTTTAACATGATAAAAAAAGAAATTAGTTTTGGAATTTGACCAATATTTCATACAAGGTTTCATAATTTTCTGATTATTTCTGAGCTGCTTCAGATACATCTTTTCATACTGTGAAATAGAAATTCACTTATTAAATTCTCCTTTTAATATTAAAATAATGAAGTTATAATCAAAGAAGAATGGATTTAAGTCTCAAATTTAATGAATATTTAAATGTTCCCATTTGAAACTCTTTTAAATAAAATAATGCTATTCATTGTAATAATATGCAAACTGATTCACTTTCTCTCTTCTCTTTGTAGTCTTCATATCTCTCTACCTTCCTCTTTCTACCACAATGACTGGGTAAAGACATTCCAGCTATGTGTGTTCTTGTGTTTTAAATTTAAACTTCAAAGTGCTAAGTGCAGCTAATATCTGTACATTAGGAGTAATTGGAGAAGTTTATGATTTCAGCCTTCATTCTTTCTCATAAAGTGAGCACAAATCCTTGAAGATTTATGAAATTTTCTTCAGGGCACAGTACAGACACTGGGGCATTGGCTGGTGATGATTGTCTCATAAGTTACTCCAGCGCCATTTGTTATCCACCAAATATTATGCTGAGCATAATTTGGTAAATAGCACTTCTTTTGACCTCTTTGGGTACTGTGAAGCGATTGTTATTAATAAAATTTGTGTTTAATTTGTTTCTCATGAAGAGCGGCCTAAGTATAATTGTGAATGGAGTGTTCATGTAATATTTGAAGTTGGAATGTGTAGCATTTATTTTTTCTACTTGAAATAACTAAACTGGCTGTTTGATCTATCATTTATCTTAATAATTGCTAAGAAGCACAGAAGTTAATTGAGCAGATTTGTGTAATAACTGACAATCTAAAGAAATGAATAGTTATCATCTTAAAACGCACAGTTTTTCTATTGTAAAACTTTGCTTCATGTAATGAAGTATAGAATATTTGTAGAATGCCCATGATATCAACCATGCCTAATTCTGATTGGATTCTTTCTTTCAAATCTTCTTTGTCATTGTAAAAATTATCATAAAATGACACTAGTGATACCCAAGAAGCAATACCATTTATAATTCCAACACAACAAAGTTGTTTTTTAATTGGATGATAATTGAAAGTTTAATAGAACTGCATATAAAGTATTGACATTGAAAAAGTTCTGGAAATTCTCTTTTGAATTATTGTTTTATTGATCAAAAAGTTGTAATTTTAAAAACATAAGACAGCATAATTTTGAGCCCAAAAATGTTGAGCCAAAATACAATGTAGACAATCGTTTTTTAATGTACAATTACTAACAATTATTTTGTGGTATGTATACATCTATTTGCAGGTATTTAGTCACTGCATAACGCCTTATGAAATTCTTGTTTGCTGCAAAAAAATTAATTTTTATTGAAGTGGTGCTCAAATAGCAATTACATGCCTGTCAAGTATTCATTGAAAATGGAACTGGCATACTACTTCATGAGTCAAAATTATATACCTACAGTCTTTTCATATTTAACTAATGACAAAAACTATAACTCAACTAAATTAACTAGAGCTGAAAAAATAAATTTATTGTAAATTCATCACTGGACTCACTAACTGTGTGAGTGAAACTTAAGATAAACATTGGCATGCAAATCATAATTCATTTAAAGATCATATTAGTTATACCTATTCAAAAATTTTTCTGATTTCTTTGTCTTGTATTCATGTAAATGATGATATAAGAAGAATGATTATTCCTCATATATACATGTCCAATGTATCAATAATATAGGTGAATTACTTTCAGAAAGATATTAACAAATATATTTCTGAATATACATATTTAGTTTACAACAGAACTAGACTCCTCATGAAAATACATTTTAATTTTATACCCATTCTATACTGAGTGAAATTAGCAATAATAATAATGATTTTTCAACTGTTTGTGTGTGTGTCACTTAAAAGGTGACCCATTATTGTAAATAATTCAAGGAATGTGAGTTTTCCTCCATCCTATGCGTTCTGATCTAATCAAGAGAGTTAGGTAGCAAAAGCTTTTCTCAGGATGATGATGAAATATCCTTGTGAAAATGCTACTTGCTTTTCCACACATGGTAAACGGTTGGTTTTCGTTTTACCATGTAGAACTTATGAATAGTTGTGTACATACTATAAATACATGAATATATTAAAGAATGTATATTTTTAGCGCTTTGTAAAGCCAAAGGAGATGCATGGTTTACAGGAATAAAATTGAACAATCAATTTATCAATTTTTGTTTTGAAATAAAATTTATGATTCCCTCCCAACCTTTAATTTCTAAGCAATCATGAGTTAAGTAAATCTTTTTCAAAATGTTCACTAGATTTGTCTGGTTCATGTCTGCTAATATCATACAGGTATAGGTTTCATGTAAACTAGTGGTTTAGCTAATGAGCAGTAAGGGATGTCTCTTAAGTAAAGAAAACTACAAATCAGATCTCATCTCCATTTTTAAGCTCATTAAACTCTTAATTAAAAGTAATTAAATAAAGAGCAGTTAACTCATAATTAAGACTCTTTAAAATAGTTTCTAAACGTTTGAGGAGAGTTTTTTTTCACAGTGTTGTTTCAAGTTTGGTTTAGCTATTAGGTTCTTCAGACCGGGAGATAGGGTATTAAAGAACGGGGATGGGAGGGGAGAGCAAGAGACAGGATTCTCCACAAGTGAAAAAAATGTTCACCATTTGAGGAGAGTGTGTAACTTTTGTTGACCTAGTTTTGAGTTTATATTTGGGTAATTTGCCAATGGAAACCACCAGCTAAACCCAAAATGTTGAGAAAGCATATATTTTTTTATTTAAAAAATGTATTTATGAAATGGAGATGAAAAAGAAAAGTTACCAACCAAACAAACACTCTTGCTTATCGACTGTCTACTTTAAGACACACTAATGACCTCATGTTTGATTTTATTTATTTGGGGACATCTATGAACAAATTTCCATTCCAAAGTAAAGCGCTTGTGATAACTGGGACGTAACACTCCCCCGTCTGAGTATCTTATCACCATGGAAACCTTAATTAAACGACCATTCCCTTGAAAATCGTAATTTCTATAGCATTCCGCATGCTCTTAGCAGTTTTGTTTTTCCCAAATGATCTTCCTCAAGTTCCCATTTTATGGGATCTTCCTTATGTATTAAATCATAGCTGTCTCCATGCCGTGACCTTGAAGCTCTATCACATTAAACTTGTACATTCGTCAAGCGTATTTTGATTTTAAAACACCTCTTTTTGACTCTCGGACTCTAGAATTTCTTTACGTGGCTCATTTGAAATAATGTAAAGGTCACCTATGTTCCAAAAATTACCTTGAGACTAGCTTGCTAAACGAAGTAACTGAGCATTCGAAGTCCCTGTTCAGTTCAGGTCTGGAAAGAGAAGTTTCATTGAGTTTCAGATTCACCTTCATACGAATATATAGGCTACATACCTATGACCGAAGCCAACATAGTGTTAGGAAAGTGTAATAATATCGTCCATACGCTAACCAGTGTGAAACACCGTGGTTGTTTCACCTTTCTATGGTCGTGAGCAAAAAAAAAATGCTAGTGAACATCAAAAGTTGTGGTTAGCAAGAATAAATATGCATGCGTCTTGTGAATTGCGAGTGATTATTTAAATTTGGTCGCCATTAGTGAGGTGCTACTGTGTTTTTGTGAAAATATCAACAATTCTTAAATTCAAGACGAGCACAGTTGACAACTTTTCTGAGACTTAGAAGGCGGGATTGGTAAAGAGAAAATGGCAGTGGGAACATAAACATTTGACGGAGAGTCAATTTATCCAATGAGTAAACTACATCTAGGAGCAGTGGGAGCAAGTTCAGCTTAAATCGCACATTGAAGGTAAAGTAATATATTTAAGAGGTATCTATATTCCATAAATTATGTCATTCTTTTTTATATAATTTGACTCTATAAGATAAATGGTCTGAAAATTCCATGTGTTCGCATAGATGACGTTTTTTTGCGATTTCGCATTTTATCTGATTAAGTCCCATTTTCTGTCACCAAAGTTACACCCAATATTTCTGATTATACGTTTAACGTTATTCGACTATACTCGCTCACAATGGCAGTAGCGGAGTTATTGTACTGGTGTAAGAGCAGTGTCTGAACTTCCGGGCCCGACCTCCTTTTTCTCGCTTTAAACATGTTAAACCATTTTCTAGCCATTTTACTGGGGGAATGGACTCCCCTTAAGGCTTCTGTAGCAATACGTAGGTTTCGACTGACGATTTAAAAGAAAAATTCAGTGCGGAGTATTGGTCGAAGCATGTCATCTTCTTTGATGCCGTAGGTGAATTGAACTTGTTTAAAGTTACAACAGCGACCGCTGGCGCAATATTAAAACCAAATCAATGAATAATGCAACACATCTACACTACCCATTTAGCTAAAAGTGGATCGTAAAATAAAATGTTCACACGATAAATTAAGCGAACAAATGTTTATGCGGACACATGTTAATGGTTTCTAAGAGAAAAATCTGCCTCAATAGAGCTTCACATTGCTTCCTGAAGCTTCCTTTCCCCGTATTTTATTTGATTTCCATTTGGACATTCACCTTCATTAATTTCGCTCGTTGTTAAACGTGGGAGCTTTAATATTTCGGGCGAGGGATTATTGGAACCGAGGGGTGCCAGTCCTGGACACCTGGTAGCGATGCGATCGCTTTATTGAAATCCATGTTCACGGAGGAGTGCGATTTGTGCGTGCAATCGACGTTAAATTTTTCGTTTGGCGTCACGCAACGACGAGGGAACGTGACGATGAGTTTCCCATCGGAAAGCCCTTCGGCACGGGGATGGCGACTCCCCCCTCAGAACACGGCGTGGAGGATCCTCTCCAGGAGTGATCTGCAAGGCGCGCCGAAAAGCAGCCGGCTCAGCGGGTCCTGGTGTTGGCCAAGGGATGAGGCGTGACCGTGGATCTGGAGGGCGCCGCCGTGCAGTATGGCCGGCACGGCCGTGAGGAGGATCAGGGAGTGGCGTCCCCTCTGCCTCCGGTCGGAGTGCAGAGCGAGGGCGAGCAGGGTGCCCTCCTCGGCCGACCGCAGGCGCCGCTCGTCCCCCCCTTCCCCGGGGCCGGCGTCCGCGCACCCGTCGACGCTCCCGCTCCACCCGGCACCCGCCAACACACCCTCGCCGCCGCCGCTCCACCAATCTGGCATTCGAAAGAATTAGTCCGAGTCAGTCATCTCCCAGCGAGATTTCCTGTTCTTCCTACGCAAAAAAGTCTCTGCTCTTCGCGTGTCGTGCAAAGTTTACCGCACCGAGTGCTGCGTTCCGCTGTTGTTTGCGACAAGAGAAAACTTGCAAGATAATAATAGGAGTCTGTTATCATTGTAATCGCTATGAAAATAGTTACGAACAGGTTGATATATTTTGTTACTTATTTCGTTTTTACCCGATCTGGATTTTTTCCTTTTTTTTATCTATTATTAATTTTTTTACACCTCCTTTACTTTTTGTTTTCCCACGCATCTTATGGAGTACTGCTGTGTTGGTGCCAAAGCAATGATGCCACAGATTCTTCAAGGGCACTGTAGGCACGAGTAGATTCCGGTGTACGCATGGGGATTTCCTTCCCTTTCAATTAGGTCCCTGGAATCCTTCCTAACATTATTACAGTTGTTAGACAGACCCCACTTATAAATGTTAAACGAGCATTCACTCACATTCTTCTGCTGACACAATACAGTGATGTGCTCTTCCAATCAGTTTTAAAAAGTCTTTTAAGAATATTCATAAAATTTATTAGCGGTTTTCGGAATATAATATTAAATTCAAACTTAAACTTCAATCGTCAACAACAATCGCCAGCCTTCTGGGAATGATGATCTTACAACGACAAACAAGCTTGAGAAGAAACGGATGCTTTCCCGGCTCATGGTATTGGTGAAGAAAGTTTACCACCTCAGGCTTCACTTCGTGGAAGTTATGAATATCCATAGTTGAAATGAAAGAATATCGTACTTTTCCAAAGTATTCAATAAATACTGTGGAAATGTATGATATTCTTTCATTGGTGAAGGTCGTTTGGGTGCTCCGCCGGGTCACACACTGAATTTCTGCCGACTTCTCGATGGGCGTGTCATCCATCGAAGCATCGGCTGAAATGCTGTGTGACCCGGAAACACCCGAATAAACTTCACCAAAAACAAGCTGGAGGTTGTACAAAATTGTATACAGAAAAAACTTCTAGGTTTATTCCTACTTTTGACTGTTGAAAGCCATTGTTCTATTACAATACATCCAAGTTATTTTTCAAATACTAATTAATCAATATCATTTCAGAAAGTAAGTACAGAGAGAGAAAAAGAAAAAAGTTATAAAAGAGACGAGGAGCCGAAAATATCTATTTTATATGAAGGCGAGTATTTTTAATACAACAGAGAAAGGAATAGCGTTACTAGTTATTACGTAAAACATAAATAAGGAAGAGATATTTTACATTTAAATATATTTAAGTATTCTTTTCCTTACCTTGATTTTGACGAAGCGGAATGAAAGTAGTTCTTTCAAAAAAGATTTTTTCGAGCACACAACCCTGAACTGCGGCAGATCATCCTGCTTATGTAATCCAGTTGTTATCAACTACATTCTATGGAACAGATCTGAAAATACCACGAGTCTTCAATAAGTTCTCGCAAGTGGCTCAAGATTAATTAACACATAAATAAACAATTCTGGTCTAATTAAAATGATATTATCCAGTAAATAATACTCAAAATTAAGGTAAATTTCCTAGGTTCTTCTCTAATCTCTTATACGACCAAAAACTTTGGTCTCTTATATTTCGCAAAAGTCATATCACATCAATATCTGTTGCTTCTACTCAATATATTCGCCTGCCTAACATAACACGCACGGTAAGTGTAAGTAAAACAATAAAAAAATCACGCTTTATCGAAACATCACATTCACATGGCTGGTGTGGCTAACAACGCACCGCAATGCCTACCCACTATTACGCATTAGTGTAGATGATAAAAAAAAGAGAAGGGAACCTGTAAGAGAGCGGGGAGGGAGGGACTGAAACCAATGGCGTACTCAAAAGCTTTTCATGTAACATTTAGAAAATAATAACCGTGATTTGAAACAATAAGTTGCTTAAATTCAACCTTCAAAAGTGAAAAACAATTTAGTCACCACTACGAATAAAATAAAGTGGATCACTTTATAGGTGATTCGCAGTGAGAGGAAAATTTTTAATGACAAATTTCATTTTTTCTATAAGCGCTAGACCAATGTTGGGAGGAACAATACAAGAACTCATTAAACTCTCTTGAGGGTACGCCCTTGGTACGAACCCTACCTGTGCTGGGGCCCGAGATCCAGCGAGGGCAGCAGGTTTTCCATCGAGGTGAAGAGGTCGACCGCTTGGTACCTCGTCCATGTCGTCCTACGGCGGGCATCTGCATCTACCCGAAGCCCCACTTTCCGTGATGATTGTACTCGAAGAGCGCCGGTGCCGGTATGAAGGTTCATCCTTCGTCAGTACCCAATACTTCCTTATAATCCTTGATTCTTCTCCTAATTCCACCTGCAAAAAAATATGAGAAGTTAGTACTATAATTCAAATCACTTTGCTATCGAAAATTTGTTCCAAAAAGGAATCATTATCATCAGTCAGCAACCCAAATGCCGGATCCTTATTATCTGTGTAAACAAAAAGCCTCTGGGCTTACTCTTCTTTGTAGAGCACATCCTGTAACCATTTTCTCTTCTACCCTCCTGCGCAATTTTTTCGTTTTTGATTTCACATAATTCTTCGATTTTTCGTGACGTCCACTGGTATTGCCACGTTTGATGGCCTAGATCCTTTTCTGGTATTT
This sequence comes from Rhinocypha anisoptera, assembly GCA_011762765.2. Taxonomy (NCBI): domain Eukaryota; kingdom Metazoa; phylum Arthropoda; class Insecta; order Odonata; family Chlorocyphidae; genus Rhinocypha; species Rhinocypha anisoptera. Next base: position 5,748,407 of record WURS02000016.1, on the reverse strand, counting down.
TTCCCAAGCACTTTTCCTATCCCTTGACCCCCACACCCCATATTAATTCTTTCCTGGCTGGAACCTATCTTCTATAAGCAGTTTAGCGACATTTTTATGTCTTCTTACACTGACGACTTCCAATATACCATTAGATCCTGACACATACCATTAGAGATTCTTCTTCATTTATGTAGCAGGGTTCAACCTATTTTTTACTTTACCGTCATCAAATCTGACGTGATATCTTCTAGATAAATAATTCACATTCATTTTCACCGAGTTCTAACTTTTCCCCTTCCTTCTAAGTGTCTATTTAGTTGGTCACGTATGATCACCTATTGTTAGGTCTCTTACGAAGTGAAACAAAATATAAGTAGTATTCTTTATGTATTTCCATTGAAATAAAATACACGGCCGGTTTCCACGATAGTCGTCATCGTCTGGTGACGGCCTCCTCAGGTTCAATTTTAGAACGATAAAGAATAAACTATAAATATAATAGTAAGTATAGTGCTTCCGCCAAGTTTTAGTGCAAGTCCGAAGCTTCGATCTTAATTTTTTCATTTTTAAAAGACTTAAAAATACAGTTACTCTACACGGTAAAACTCTCATTTTTTCCAATTACCTCACATGTAAAAAAAAAATTAACGTCCCTGGACTCGAACCTGGTCCACATTCTCTGGGTTATCGATTTTTTTCATATAGAACATTTCCGTTTGTAAGATGAATAGGCACCTTCCCCGAAAACTTCAAACGGATAGACTCGAGTAAAAAGTACCCGGAAATGTGTGTCAGTGAGTTTTTCAGTCTGTGAACTTGCAGGTAGAGATAATGAACAGGGTAAAATACGGAGGGACCTTGGGAGGGAGGCGAAAATAGGAACATTGGTTGCGCGAGTTGGGGATAGGAGAATGAAACCCAGACTTGGAGCGGTTCGCACCAGAGAAGAACAGCCGAAGGTGGCTGAAATGGATGCCCCTCTAACGGAACGAGAACCTCCAGGCCCCACCTGTCCACCAATAGTTCTTGAAGCACTCGTTTCAGCAATGGATTTATCATAAATGTTTTTGTTCGTCTCTATCTGAACTCCAAAGATGAAACACAGGGCAAGATGTTGCTCTCCAAGTACCCTGCTCTTCCACGTGATCAAGATGTTTCCAACTTCCTCCCCCCCCCCAAGTTTCGCTTAAGAAGCAACTCTAAGCATCTATAAGGAGTGAGGACAATACGATAGCGCAACATTCTCTTTGTGCGAGCATGGTGAATCATCAGGAGAGAGAAACCAGAGATGCGATTATTTTTCGTTCTGTGACGTAAACTGGGTCATGCAACAGAAATATTAAATTGTGGCATTCCAGTGTTATATTGATTGAGGCTCCTTCTCGACATGAATTAGACGGATGAATCCAACAACGCCCAGTCGTCGTGCACCAGTATGATGAACTAGAATCCTACGAGTGGAAAAAATTAAGTTGGCACATTTGAATATTTCGGATGCGTGCGCGTTGATAACCGCTTTACCCTCGCTAAAAGCCATCTGTTGACCAACAAGCGTCGGACCTAGACGTCGGAATAACCAGACCAGAATCATAGGCCTTGGTCGGCAAACAAAACTATTTATCCTTAAGAAAACACGCGCATCAGCGAGCGTCATAGCAGCCGAGTGCAAACAATCTCCAAAAAGTTTCTCGACTCCCTTGAAAAATACCGGCCGCACTACTGCTGATGCGGAAATCAAATCTTGCTCGCCGATTAAATTCAACCGATTCCAAAACTCTTTCTGGAATGCTGAAGGACGCAACTTCACCTACAAGGTGCTCATTCGTATATCTTTCCTTTCTTATGATGACTCGCCATCACTATTGGCGATGGAAAGCGAGCTATCTCTCTCTCTCAGTTTAAACGTCGGGCGGCATGTATGTTCTTCCGAACTTATGACACACCCTGGGACATCACCCTCCGCCATCGGCCCGATAAAGGACATGCCCCAACCCGCAGGGCCAAAACCTGTCACCCGGCACGAGGTCAGCACGAACAAATGAGTAGCGGCACGCGGAGGGGTGGGAGCTCTCCAGTGACGTCGCGTAGAGCAAAACGGGGCGGAGCGGGTCGGAAGGGTTTGGGAGAAGGGCCACGTGCCCACCGTCACGCCTGACAAACCACCTAGGCCGTGGTCCGCAAAGGGCACATCTGCTCCGAAGTGAGCAGGCACCGCAAAAAAAAAACGAAGCACGAGAGGTCATGGAAACATTGAGAGGCCGGGTTAACCTTGAATATAAGAACGTAAACCTGAGGACTTGACTTGAGAAACTAAGCGCTGGCCATGGGAGCGACGGGCGAGACCGTTTATACAATACGCCTTAAATTAAAAACTGGGCATAACCCGAAAATTATATCCCATGCTCATCGCATTCACGTCATCTTATGTTAGCAAGTCGCACATTCACGAGAAAGAGTGAACTCTCCTAAAATATGCAATCCGGAGCGATCGCGGCTTGCACGCCAGCGTCATTATTGGACGATGAAGTAACGTACAAACATAAACAAACCTTGATATTTGAGATTGAGTCACTATGCTTATTGAGTTGGTGAGATACATCTCATCTATATATGATAATCGAATCAAAGACTTCAAAGAACCAGAAAAAAATTAGATTATTGGACCGAAACCGCGTCCAACCTTGTAAGTCAAATGTGGATCTGGAATTGTCATCGGACAGCTTATAAAATAAAAGAAATTTTCAAATTGGTTGAACGTGGTGGAGAACGGCCATTGTGAACATAGCAAGGTTCAGCATAGGTTATGTATAAGTTACGCCCTTACGTTGCCCTATGGTGTGCTTAATTACATAAGAACACTATGTATAAAAATAATTTAAGGTGTAAAAGAGTGGAATAAAAAAGTGGGGCAAAATCTTTAAGGGTTTCCTCCTTATTGATAAACGGACCCTACTACTTCAAAAATAACCCTCGAACGTTGGTGAAGGAGATGATTTCTCTAGCCCAAACCCATGTTCCCAGCCTATACATGGTCCGTTCCAATCATGAAGAGAGAAACGTGGGTGATAGCCGGGGGTGGAAATGAGGGTCACGCTTTCCCTGGTAGAGAGCAATCTCCCTCGAGACCCCGAACGCAAGGGGGCGAATAGTAAGGCGTCGGAAAATGATCAATCGCAGACGACGGGAATAAGGTAAACGAGCAAGAACGATCCCTGATCGTGTACGGGGAGGAAGTTGCGTGGGGGAGGATCCTTAAACCACATTCTCCCTAGACTTACATTCGTCTCGATCTGCCTACTTCCACAAAACCCACCTTCCCTTGATCCGCGACTTCATAATTCATGCATTCGCTACATCTTCAATTTTCGCAAAGGTGAGCATCTTACTCCCTTTTACTAAAAATTTAGGTTGTTGAATACTCATATGCGTCATAGCGAGTACCTACTCGGGAATTTTCTGTTTTCTAATAGAACTACATCGCACAAAATGGTCAAAAGAACGGATCCAAGCAACTTAGAAAAGTCCATTCCCACCGTACAACGACGTCCCACAAGTCGTTTGCCGTAGCCGCCTCAACTATGGAATTCGATTCCTACCGACATCGAGAAATCCCATTCTATCGATATTTTTAAATATAATTTTTAAGATATACTATTTAAAGAATGCTACACAAATCATTTAAGGTTGTTATAAATTTTATTAAGTCCAATTGCTGTTTCTTTCTTCAAAAATGCATTTGTTATTATTGCATGTAATACAATTATGTTTAAATAATACACCCAATATTAATGTATGTTTTTACTATCATATTCACGAGCTATATTAAATGTGTACTTATAATTACTCAATGGGCGATACCCAAAGCAAAAAATAAATACCTATCTACTCCCCATTGCTCTAAGAGGAGAAAACAACGCAAAAGAGGGTCCGTCCGTCCTTTTGTCTCCGTCACCCGCCCAAGCATCGCACGGAGGCGACGGCGGCGCAGTTATTAGTCCCTTACATTAAGAGAGGTCGCGTTAACCCCGGCAGTGGCACCGGAGGAGAGGGAGGGAGTGAGCAGGAGGGCAGGGAGGAGGAGGGGTTTTTTTGATGGAGAGCTGTTTCTTCTTTGGAAACGACCTGACGGCGAGGGGAGTCGTAAAGTCTACTACACCCCACCCCAAATACCAAACGTCGTTCGCCACTTTGAGCGGATGACATTAAAAAAGTTATCGCGCTGCCCTTTTTAGTCGACGCTTCGACAAGTGCCGCCGCCGCATTGGGGGGGAGAGTAGAGGCATCGAGATAACCGCCACCCCATAATATACACCC
>WURS02000016.1:5731366-5744011 GCA_011762765.2 Rhinocypha anisoptera | reverse complement strand
GACACTTTGTGTCATCATCTCCTGATGATGACACAACGTGTCGAAACCTAGGTGGTCTCATTAAAAAATTTGTGGAGTTCATCCAGTGATTTTAATTACCGTAATGGTTAATGAGGCCAAAGAGGGTCCAACCTGTGCTGTTGCTTCAATGCACAAGTTGCTCTTTTCTCTTCCTAGTCACAGACGTGAAGCAATTGGCTGTCCCACAACAGTGACATGTCCATCGGGCAAGAGGTGGCAGGTCCATTTTTTCCACATCCTCTTGCTGCAAAATTAACAAATGCAGTGTAATAAGGGATTAATGACGATATATCAGCTGTACCTACTGCCCAAGAGTTCCAAGTCCGTACAAAAATATTTGATATTGACCTGAGAAACCTGCATGCTCTTTCACAGACCTGTGGGCAAGTTCTGTCTCATTTGTTTTGATGGTCCTCACAGGAAGGCATGCAATATGTCATTTGATCCAATTTACCAGTAATTTTTCTTCAAACGAAAATGTATTTTTGTGATCAAGAGTTTATCAGTGTGAATAATACTGAAAGAGGTTTAGGGTAGTAATATTTTTGTTTATAGGGTGCATCGATGGCTATAGTCATTCACACCTCTTCAATTATAAGATAAAATCCATTTGGAAAACACAACAACCATGCCCTGGACGGGACTCGAACTCTCGACCTTTGAGTTAGCTGGTGAACATGCTACACACAAGGGTAATCTAGTCAGCGAAAAAGGTTTTGTCACTCATATTTGTTCCAATGGAGTGAGTCATTACTGAATGCTTGAACATTTTTGTTATGCTAACTTGATGACTCTGAATGGCTGGAATTAACAAATAGTTTATTATTTTTCATTATATATACATAAAATCCATAAAGTTATGCCTGAAATGCCATTTATTAAATAAACTTTCAGAATTTTATAAAATTTCCTTGTATTACTCTTTCATCTCGACAGTTCCAATTGTATATTCTCAGGTGATTTTTCTCTTGAGAACTGCAAACAAATGCTGCAAATAATGTGCCTAGGGGCATACAAAAACATTGTGCAACCTAAGAAGTAACGGGTTGAATGCTGAATAAAAGTTTTTGTTCTAAATATTTTGGACAGCATCCCAGGTATTTAATTCTAAGGTCAGTTTTCTACTTCAGAATAGAACTCACATAATACTTAATGGCATGTGAAAATTCACATATTAGGCCAGAAAATCACTTAGCCTATGTTTAAACAGGAGATGTCAAGAGATGTCACCATGCCTTGAACCTGGGTCTCCCATTCAATAGCCCAGTGCTCTACCCTTGAAAAGACTACCATGACCTCAAATAGTGAAGTGTATAATTAATAGAAATTTTAATATGAATTTGGACATTTTTCTGATCTACCCTGCCATCTTGTGCAACATACGAGATGAATTATTTTTGTTTCCTTCAATGTTCTTTCATTTTGTTGAATCCATAGATTATTAATTTCGATGAACGAATAAACAAGAACTAGAATTAACACTTGTAGCATATTTCTAATAATGGAAAATGTGGCTTTCGGACAAGAAGTAACTTGCTCAAATCTAATTTGAAATATCTTTGTTCATAAACACTTTTCATTCATTGAACATACACAAGAAATATAAATACACTGCAGGAATTTATTTATTGAAAAACTTATAAACATTTGTAAATTGTTTTACACAGAGTAAAATACAAGTAGCAATCAAAGAAACCATTTTTATCATCACACAGGATAAGTGTACATATTTATTTTGTGTTCTCATATGGTTTGTACTCAATGATTCCAAAGTATTACTTTGTACTATTCACTGATTATATTGCTCTCCCTTCACTATTTTCATCTAGGAAGAAAAAGTAACAAGCTTTCACCCTTTTATAGTGAAGTCTCCAAGACCATGATTACATTTTCTGATGAATTCTATTTATTTTTTTAGTTTTACTCATGGATTAGCCTTTCTTATGAGCCAAAGGAATATCTTCAAAATCACACATCAATATGACAGTTCTGGGTCAGATCTGAGCTCCTTGGCAATTTTGAATGCACTTAATTATTAAAAATACTAAATAATTCATTTATATGTACTACACCATCATTTCAGAACAAATACAAAATGGAGGGGTGGAGGGAAAGGAGAGAATAACGTAACGGATGGGAGGGAGTTGCAAGGGAAATGTGGAAGAGAGAGAAGAAGAGTGGCAGAAAGAATGTGGAGGGGAGAGGGAAACAAAGGGAATGAGGGGTCAGCGGTTTATACTTAGACAAGTGATATTGAAAGTAAGGGAATGGTACGTAGATATATACTAGTTCACGGATCCTGAGTCGAACGTCTGAGGATGCCGGAAGGATTTCAAGAAGAGAAAGGGGAGAAACAATTATCAAAGGGGAGGTCATGGGATAAGCAGTGGGTGGGGATTGGAAGGGATGAAAAGGAGGCAGATTTAGTAGATAATTGGTGGTTGCTAATGCGGATGGAAAGAGGGGTGGAACATTTGGCGCTGTTACATTGTAAAAAGATAGGCACATATTGCAGCAAAGATGGTAGATCAAATTGTACTTGTTCATTGCCAGAAAAAAAATCTCAACTAAGTTGTGCCTCCCACTGACATCTTTCTTTATCCTTGGTATGTTTTCATTTTTAGGTGATTAGTCTTATTCCTTTCTCCCTACCACATATCACCAGATCCCCATTCACTACAATTGTCAGAAAGAAAGGATTAATATCTTTTGGAGGCATTGAAAGGTCTTTCACCTTCTTCATGATAGATACTTCTGCTGACATTAATAAAGTTATATTGTTGTAGGTGGCAAAAATTATCAAATAGTATTAAGAGTAATTAATAGACACTGTTAAACTCATGAAATAAACATATTCCTCACTATTATTAGACAAGTTTTTTGACACCCCATAATAATGTATATTTGCCTTATAGCTAATACATTTATCTATTTAACATTTTTTCAGATAATATTATTGTCCAATGCTTGCATTTTCACAGTCATAGGTTAAAAAAAGTTTTGTAATCATCAAAATAAAATGACCATTTAAAAAACCAGCACTAGTGAATTCATATCTGTACCATGAAACTAAATTTTATCCCCATTCACACAATAAAAATTCTGAAGTTTCATTCACTTGTTGAACTTCAATAGTTGCAATGATCTGAAAGTCATTCATTGCTGTTTACAAAAAAGCCTGACTTCTGGAAAGTTTTTTTCACAATTATAACTTGATTTTCACTGAGTGGTTGCAATGGTTGTCTGCAGGGTCCCCCATAAAGCCCAGCCAATTCACATGCTTTCTTCATAGCAGGAACTCCCAATTCACGAGTCACCTGTAATTCACACAAAGCAGTAAATGCAATTTATTTAATTACTGTAGTAGGAACCAGAATCTAAATATTGGTGAAATAGGAATAAAATCAAATGTTAAATACTTTGATCGCTATAAATTAGCATATTTAACATTATAGCCAGGAACATAGTGACATATCACAAAGAAAGTTAACAAATTCTCCAGTAACAGCAGGCATTATCATATTATCATTTTGAGGACAATTTATAGGAACACAGAAAATTATTGTGCATTTATAGGTTGATAAGCACATAAAGCATAAACCAATAGATTTGAAGGTCAAAACATCTAGAATCTTGCAACCCTACCCATACTCACCAATGAATTTGGTACCAAGAACCGTTGGTGTAGATCTAATGCTTCTTGCTTTGCTCCCTTATGAAATAATTGGAACATTTGGCAAATTTCTTGACCAAGAATATTGGCTAGTCCTAATATTCCACCAACACATCCTGGAGAATAATAATCATTAATACTCACTTTACTGACTAATAATTCCCCACAAAAATACATCATATTTCATCTCAAATGTCACTTGGATGGGTGAGAATAACATTGCACTTGGCACTTTACTCTGAATGAAATTATAATAAATGCAGGAGAGCTTGTTCATTTCACTTGTCTGCTCCTGATTTCACAGTCAGGACTTCATTTCTGAATGATTGACCAAACAACAAGTTTCACAAACTCCAAGAAAGAATACACTTTGTATTTCCATATAAAAGTTTATTCAACCTAGGTTAAGACACCCTGGGTTGTGAGTAAAACTTTTATGTAGAAATACAAAGTATTTTCTGTCTTGGAGTCATGATTCAGTTCCAGAAGGTAATGCCTGAAACTATTTTCTATACCAAGCTTTCAGTTCATTCTACACAAATGGTTATGAAGCCTGAGAAATCAACTTGGCCCTAAAAATGTCCTTTAAGGGAAGGGTGGAGGAGATAATGAATGGAAAAGGAAAAAGAGAAAAGCTGGTCTTGCCTGGCTCATGTCTCTACAATTGCCAACAAGATCTCTATAATTACAGAGGCATCAAATTGTGACCATATACCGGTCGATGGGAAAACTGAAAACCTTTCTGGGAACTGCTGAGGACAAATTGGAAGTAAGAATAGCCTATGTCTCCCAAATCCCCTATGAGTGTGGCCAAGTTAACATAGGATAAATGGGTCATACAATAGAGAAGCACAAGCACCTAAAGGAACATAATAGTTGCATCAGGCTCCACTGTCTCGAAATGTCTTCAGTGGATGAGCTGCAAAAATGGTACAAAATTCAATTTGATAACACCAAGGTGAATAATCCAATAACACCAACTGTAATTTGATAATTCCATTGCGATGGGAAATTATTAGATGGAGTAAAATACAGCATTTGAATTCTACATTGTGGACATTTTTGAATAGTTGGTTCAGTTAATATTGAAAATGTAAGTGAAACTACAGCATTTCCCATTTGAATTCTTAAGCACTTTCCTTGTAAGTAATGTTTATAAAAATAAGTATAATAGCTTGAGGCATCCAATGCTGTGAATAAATAAGATTCTCATATGTTCGTATTTTATGTGGGAATAAAACTTACTTAATAATTAAATTCAATTTTTCCATAGCAGTTATAATTTGTTGGGCTAAAAAAATCCCATTATTGTCCTGTGATCTTCAACCAGTGAGTTGATATTATTAGAATTTTGGGCTAAGGAGTTATTTAAGATATCAGAAATTTAACAGTTTTGAGGATTGTTGAAAATCAATTGGACACAATAGAGTGGTTTAATTTAATGGAAGAATTATGTTATTGGTATGGGTCAGGGGGTAAAGCAATTTATTACAAACCTTAAATGAGTTAAAACAAGTAAGGGTAACATCAGAAATAAAGATTGGTGGCGTTGGACAAGGGGTTAAAACAACATCATTCCCTACATCTTAATGTACATGCAGAAAAATCAGTAAGAGGTGCATAGAAAAGGTTGGCAACAAGAGTGAATGTTGGTGGGGAGCTAATTATTTCAGTCAGACAGTCAGTGTTGATCAAGTTCTGGTTCATCAGCACAGTCCTTACCTCAATTCATTACAAGTATGATATGAGGCTTACTGAATGAAAATAAATCACAAAAATGAAAGCAAAATGGCTTCCAAAAAAGAGAATGGCAACTTCAAAGAAATAGAGCAAAAGATAGAGAAGCTATCTCACTTTAATTATTTAATTACTGTTCTGGCAGAAAGTAGACATGGTAGTAAGAGTTGAAAGAGAAGACTAATGCCAACAGTGAGGAATTAACAAGGATAAGAATCAATTTAAAATTGTTGACATCTATATGTTAGCAGTATACTTATAGATCATACAATCATATAAGGTTACAATACAAGAATATATTGTAATCTTAGGATCTGGCATGTATGTTCAAAATATAGTTTGGACCAATTAAATTGGCACTTACCTACAAACAAGGAAGGTAATAAAAATCCTGTAGATCCTGCTATTACCTGGAAGTCACATCCTTCAGTTTCTTTCACAATCCGAGATATTTTTGTGACCTGAAAGTAGCAAAGCGTATTCTCACCAGGTGAAACTCTCATTCTCTGAGTTGTATATCACTGGATTTCTCCAAGAGTCAAAGGTAAAAAAGATTTGAACCCAGAAGTGTTCTGTAGAGTATGTCTACTGAAGTTTATCCAAATTCAGTATTGGCAAGTCACTTGTTAAAGGGTTCATTATGGGTCTCTTAATGTCTACCCACGCTGTTTCTCCCACATGAGCCTTCAACCTGGTTTGTTTCCTCCTGTCCTTTGGGGACTCTCAGCCTAATTTCTTGACCATCTCCGTCATGATGTATGATCTGGTGTTTTCTCGGCGAATAATCTGGGTGAAAAGCTCTCAGGTTTCACACCGGGTCAAGTTCTCGATCGCCCATCATCTTCAGGGATTAGAGAAGCCAATCCGTTGATTTGATTTAAGGTGTTTATTTCCATGGAAATTTGTCTGCTTATATACAGTTGTCCACTGGTCAGGTGGCCACTGATTGGTCCAGCGTCGTCTTCCTCTCTCGGCATCTCCTGATTGGTTGTCTGTCCCCTCTGATTTTTAGGAAGTGATCCCACGTTTTCCCGATGTTGTAGCCTGGATCTGGATTGCTTCTTTCACAATCCGGTGCAAGTATCCCCGAGATCGGCTGAGGAGTTTTGTCTCCTCCCAGTGAATCATGTGATTCTCTTGAATGCTATGTTCGGCTATTGCCGACTTTTCTAGTTGACCCAGTCTGAAGTGTCTGCGGTGTTCCTTTAGTCGAGTCTCGATCGTCTGGCCCGTCTCTCCTATTTATATTTCACCACACTCACAGGGTATGGCATACACTCCTGGAGTTTTAAGACCCATTGGGTCTTTTGCCTTCATCAGATGATCTCTCAACTTCGATGGAGGCCGGTGAATCGTGTCTATGTCGAATCTCCTGAGAATTCTGGAAATTTTCCCTGATACTATGGAAGAAGCAATCCAGATCCGGCTAAACCATAACACCATCAACAGAGACACCGGCTGCAACATTTGAAGAACGTGGGATCACTTACTAAAAATCAGAGGGGATGGACGACCAATCAGGAGATGCCGACAGAGGAAGACGACGACCGACCAATCAGTGGCCACCCGACCTGCAAACAACTCTATATAAGTGGACAAATTTCAACGTATTGGTATCTTGGATTCTTGAATTCCTGAAGACGATGGGCGAGTTGCACATCAAAACATTGGAGCAGAAAATGGAGAACAGACCCGATGTGAAACCCGAGAGCTTTTCACCCATCTCAGTCATGTTTTCCTTTCTTTTATGGTTTTCAGTAAAGAATCTTGCCACCCTCCTTTGGATCCTATCTTGATGGGAGTTGACAAATTGGAATGCCAAACCAATGTCCTGTAATCAAGTATCGGTCTTAGAATGGTCTTGTATGAAAATTCATTGGTGTCCCACCAGTATTTACCCAGTATTCCCTTAATAAAATTTAGAACCTTAAATGCTCTTGCGGTAACGTTTTCCACTGTGGTCCCCGGTTAAGGTCATTTGTAAAGATGATCCCTAGATATTTACAGTCCATTCTTTTTTTAAGTATCTTTCCTTCAATGGGATATTGATAATGAATTGATGCTTTTTTGCCTTGCAAAATCTGATGAAATTCGTCTTATTTCCATTTAAGGATATTCTATTTTTCTTAACACAATTCTCTAAAGTAATTAATTATGTAAATTCTGTAATTGGGAAAAATTAATTATGCCATTCTTCATGCAATACAAGTTACATAAAAACAAATTATATTTTTTTTGTACAAAGGAGTCTTTCATTTAAGTTTAAGAAACCAAAATGTAAATTAAAGGATACAGTCTAGGAAAGGGTCTTGGTTTTTCCTGGTGATAAAGGGAATGAAGAGTTCTCAGGTTTCCCAGTGAGTCATCATGTTGGTCAGCATATATTTCAAAGGCTCAGCTTTCCAAACCTTGATATGTACCTAGCAATACCAAGACCCAGTGGGAAACCTGTAAATTCAATATCCATGAATGTGATCTTTTGTTTGCATAAAATATGAGGAAACTGCATTTTCTTCATTCCTAAATGAAGAATTGTGTGTTAAATAATTGTACAATTATAAATTATCTAGTTTGGATGCAATCAAATCACTTTCTTGATGCTTTTGTAATATAATTTTTATAATGAGTCAATTTCCAATGTGTTTCATTGTTGCTAAACTTGTAAAGAATGAAATACAAATTCATCATATTAAAATGGGTTTATTGATGTTGCCATATTACGGTCCTATGGAAATGCTACCTACAATATCCACCTCATTTTACTATAAAATATGTCCTTTTTATTTATTCCCAGTTATATAAAAAACAGGAAAGATAATTTTATATTCTTAATGATTTTATTTTTAGTGACAAATTTTCATATTATCATTTTATAATGAAAGGAGTGACTGAAAACTCCTTCTGATTCCAAACTAATTTATTTGAAAGTGGATATGTGTTTCATGTAAAAATCGATGATATTTTGTTTACAAAGCATGTCAAAACTTTGCCATAATCTGGCTTTGGCTTTAATGTAGCAATGGGTTAGAATGACAATGATAAGGGCTAAAAATTACTTGATGATACTTGACAATTGGAAAAACCCATAAAAACATTTCCTTCTTTATACTTGTGTAAACCCTCTCCATACATAGCTACTGGATCTTTCTAAAATCGTGGTCCTTCTAACATCTTCATAACTTTGTAATTTCGAACTGTATAACCCTCCATTGTTTTGTCTCACATATGCCAGCATTAGCCTACCTCTTGGGTTCCTTCCCTCCTTAGAGTCCTACCAATACTGTTTTCACTAAACCTAAGTATCTGTCATATTAATTTCTATCTTATTATAAGTGTGTATGCTCTCATCATAAGGTTTTCTTTCAATGTCTCTTTTTAGAGCACTTCTTTGGTTCTTCACAGAAATGAGTAGATTTTATCAAATAAAGAAAACACACATGGCTGGACCAGTACTCAGCCTCCTTTATTGAACATCATTTTAACAATAAAACAAACAGAGGTGATAGCTTTTATGTATTTCCACAAAATAAATTAGACATGACTGGTTTCAACGTTAATCATCATCATTTGGGTGATGATCATTGTCAAAACTAGTCATGTCTCATTCATTTATTCTGTGGAAATAAATAAAAGCTACAACCTCCAATTGTGTCAATATGGAATTCCACCATGTGATGGCCTCCCAGTGAATTTTATTGTAACAATTAATTTCTAGTCTAAAGATTGGATTATCTATGACAGCCCTCCAAACTATTCTGTTTCCTACCAGGTTCTTCAGAACTTTTTAGTTCCTAACTGTAACATTCTCCATTATTTGTTTCTCGTATGCAATTTTAGTCCATAAGCTTTTCTTTTTGCTAGCCCTTCAGATTACTTCCACATAAGTCACTTGGTGTATCCACTTAATGCTACTGCTACATGCCGCAGAGATAAGATTCTTAAGTATCAGGGACCAGAAGAGACTAAATGAAAATATGTAGTCATTAGGGAGAGACTGGGGGTGCAGTCACTACAAGAAAGTATTGGAAGAAAAGGGTTGCAATGGTTTGGGCATGTATCAAGAATGGAGGAGAGTAAAATGCCAAACAAGTGCAATGGTTAAAGGAGAAATAGAGGAATTGGGGAAGAGACTGATGGGAAAACCTCAGGGGACAAGGTGGATGGACTAAGTTAGAAAGGAGAAAGAGGATGTGACTTGTAGATCTAGGGGGAACTGAGAGAGGAGTGGCAGAAAAATGTGGAGAAGGATATGTGGGATAAGGTAGTGTTAACATGCAGAGATGATAATATTTCCATGAATTTTATGAACAATAGTTTCAAGATACTGAATTGAACTAAAATGACGTACGTCTCCACCACTATCCTTTAAGCCAATAATATTGGGATGGTGAGCAAGAGAGACCACTGTGTCAGCTCCCATATCAATTCCAGTATTTGCTGGCATATTATAAAGGACCACTGGGACAGAACTCTCATCTGCTACCGTTTTGAAAAACTTTTCTATTGCAGGCACCTGGAAAATGAAAATTAGAATGCTTTTAAAAATGAAGTATGGCTAAAAAGCACTATTTATGCTGGAAAAGATAAAATGTACACATTGATATAGTTTGTGAAGACGAAAAATTGAACTGTAAAAGGTATGAGAAATTATAAAAAAAAGATCAAGCTGTTAATAATATATGAAATTAAATGGCATTAGTCATTTTAATTGGGCTTTATGAACTTTGAGACAAGTTAGCTTTGGTATGTTCCTGAATATTAAAATACGTAATGATGGTAGGAAATAAGGCATCTCATTATGACATCTTATGTAACATATTGATGAGAGGAAAATGCCTGGTAATTCCACATGAAGGTTTTATTTTTGGCTACAACCTAGGTTTTGGCAATTCACATCATCATCGTCAACAGGTAGTTTCTACAGAGGACAGTATATATACAGGGAGCATTCCAAAAGTAATACAATTAATTTTTTTAAGTAATTTATTGAACAGATTTGCACAAACACTTAAAATTCTTCAAAGTACTGTTCTTGGGCCTTAACACATTTTTTCCAGCGACTCTGCTATGACCGGTACGTGCCCTGGAAGGTGTCTTCGGTGACCTCTTGCAAGGTCTTCATCATGGCTGATTGTATCTCTTCTCTAGACAAAAAAAGGGCTCCTTTCAGGACTGCCTTAATCCGAGGGAACAAAAAGAGGTTTGTTGGGGTGACATCAGGACTATAGGGGGGGCAGTGTTGGCACCTGGTTTTTGGCCAAGAACTCATGGACTCATAGCGCATTGTGGCAAGGCACGTTGTCATGATGGAGTTGCCAGGTAGCGGAGACATCTTTTCTCGTCCTGATGACCCTTTTTCGGAGTCTTTCCAGCACATCCACATGGTAGGCAGTGTTAACTGTGTGTCCTTGAGGAACAAACGTCTTATGGACCACTCCTTTGCAGTCGAAACGACAATGAGCATTGTTTTCACTTTTGATTTGCTCATTCTTGCCTTTTTGGGCTTGGGGGACTGGTTGGTATGCCACTCAGAGCTTTGGCGTAGTGAACCTCTTCCCGGCCCTCCTTAAAGGCCTTTAACCACCTCAAGACTTGTGAGTAGGACAGAGCAGAGTCCCCGTAAGCCTCACCAATCATTTTGTTAGTCTCCTCAAGAGATTTTGTCAATTAAGCACAAAACTTAATCGAGTAACATTGCTCGATCGTCGATTCCATTTTTTTCATGACACGGTCGACACGCAGAGGTTTACAATAACTGCTGTCCTCGAGCTTCCATAGCTTGGAGAGCACTGAGACTGGTTTTGTGGCAAAGCTTAGTGTCCCCCCCCACATACTCCAAGTGGTTCAATCCCACTCTGACCAATAGGAGTGTCACGGGAAATTCAATTGCATTACTTTTGGAATGCACCCTGTACCTCAGGATGGGGTAAGGAGGAAGAGAGAAGGAAGGGTTGGGGAAACTATGTTTTCAGTCCGTAAATGGGAACAACCCTACAGTTTCCATGGTGTCTAGTCAGCACAATGATGTGACAATAATGATGTGCAACATTGAAACCTAGGTTGTTTGGAAAAATAAAACCTTTCTGTGGAATTACCAGGTGTTTTTCTCTCATCAGTATGCTGAGTAAATTTCACAAAGTTATGCCTGAAACAATAATTATCTTCTGTAACATTAACCACATCAATATACAGTAAATACTGAATTATATAGTAATAATTTTTATTTCTCCTTAGATGGGTGAACCACAATAGACTGTCAATATGTATACACACTAATACAACACTATTAAATATGAACTTGAAATGTCACAATGCATTACATGCAGTAATCGTTCATACATAAGGGCCTAAAACATAGTTAAAACATTAGATCATTAAGATCACATTCACAACTGTAAATGAACTTCTGCAATGAATAAAATGGTATGGATGACAACCACTTGTGCAATGTATATTTAAAACTCACATTACCGAGAGTCCTCGTTGCTACTAGTAATTTATTAAATCATTTAATGCCCATACATCTTTGCGTGGTTTTAGTCAAGTCTTCAGAATTCAGTGTCCAGCTTCATTTTACTTCTTGTATTGTAATAATGCACATAATTTCTATTTAATAGGCTATTAAGGTTATCTTTCATATCTAACAATTGGGAATACATTTATTGGAAGAATGCAGTCATAATCCCACTACTTACAAATATGGGTCAACAATGTTCATTATATGCAACATTATGTATTAAACGAATTGCCTTCTTTTGTAGTAAAAGCACATTTTTGATATCCTTTGCATTGCCCCATAGTTTCAGTCCATGTAGAATATAGTAGTGGAATAAAGCTAATGCATTAAGAAGATATTCATGTGGGATTTGCCTTTAAAGTTTCGTAACAAGTAACTATCCCTGATAATTTATTACACACAGAAACAATATGTTCATCTCAATTCAAGTGGGGTTAATGACAAAATCAAGAAAAAATGTCCTGTTAGATCCTCAGTAATATTTGATAATCTACATACAAATGGTTGTGTTTTATTCTCATTTAGCTGTAAATTATTGGTTGAGAACCAACTTTTTGTTTGTGGTGGTATGTTTATATTATCTACTGATATATATTTTACTTGTACTACCTACTCATAATATAATAATAATAATTTTTTATTTGACATTAAGCAAAATACAATGCAATAGTCTTCGTCATAAGCAAGAAAAAGGAAA
>WURS02000016.1:5706652-5719509 GCA_011762765.2 Rhinocypha anisoptera | reverse complement strand
TACCAGAGCCGAATGACAGGTCGCCAAGGCCGTTCCCAGTCGATGAAACGGACACGCTACCATCCTCACAGCAGCTGCCCAAGCGACTGGATGATCTTATGGCCTCCTTTGGGGACCCCACGGTGATTATAAACCCTCCTAATTTTTAATTCTTTACTGAAGTACTGAGATAGTAATGAGTGACATTGGAGATGAAGTCGCATGGAATGTGAATATTTGAATAGTTAATGTGTGTAAGTAATTAAGAGTCAATTGAGAATGGAATACTTAAATTGAAAGAGTGGTTTCAACAAAGATTTACCCCCGAGTTTGATGTATTTTATGTGATAGAGGTGTAGGGATATAAGTAGCAGTTCATAAAAATAATTATGTCTATCCCTGTAAATTCTTTATGACTGAAACAGGGTACATATTAATAAATTAGGTCTTTAAAAAAATCAGCTAAAAATCTGGAAATGAAAAATGCTCAAATTCATTCATTCTTTAGATTTGTCTTTGTCGAATGTCAAATGGGTGGACAAATTGATCTTCTAATTGCAATATTGTGAATAAGTTTGAATGTAACTAACAGGATCAATTTGTTTAGCTGATAACTTTGACATAAAAACATTAAGATATAGATGTAGTCAAATATTACATCATAGACAGGATTTTGAAAATTCTTTGAATTTTTCATCTGTCAGTACATATATCAGTCATATTATAATATCAGTAATATTTTTTGTCTGTCAAACAATTTTTTAAATTGTAATAGGCACCTGGATTGTTTTTCTGGATTCTTTGATGTGAAATATGAATGCAGAATGAATACATCTGGTATTAAATTATGAAAATCAATATAGTATTAAAAAGCAAAAAAATAGTTTTTGTAATTAAAAAGCAGGCCCTTTCAGTTTGTTTGGTTTTTTTGAACCCTCCTCAAGTAATTCATTAAGGCTATTTGTATTTCTCCCTTTTTAGAGGAATTGTTGCATGTACACTCACTGTATTATGATTTACAATTTTGGCCAAAGTTTGAGAGGATAATTTTTTATCTTAGCCCAATGAACCTCATCAGCGACCAGAACCTCACCCAGTCACAACAACACGCTACACAGTGGAGGAAAAGGTTGCCTCTCCCCCTCCTCCCATTTCAGAAGGCAATGGAGTTGGCCCCAAGGCTGCTGGAACAAGAGCAGCTCCCAGCCCAGATAGGCCCAAAACAACAAACATTGCTGGGCCACCAGTGTACTATCCCCCTGGGGTAGAAATGTTTGCCACGAAAGATGCCCCAGTCCAGGTAAAACTAAATAGTGTTTAATGTTAGTATTATTCACAATTGTTATATGGGCCCCGAGAATGCGGTTTGTTTTTCAGGTCAAGAGTTACAGCATAATTTGGCAGTTATACCATATGAGTTTTGTAGAAATAAAAAAATGTCTCTCAAATATTGAAGGTTAGTAGTGAAATGCTATTGATTTCATGTGATCATTCTCAAAGCACCACATTCTTACTATTTTTTTATTAAGACGTTTATGCTCATTCCTCTCCATTTTGACATAAATTTCTTTTTATTGTTTCATAAAAAATTGATCTGAAGAAAAATAGACTAATTATATACTTTGAATATTATATTTTCAAACTTACTCCCTGCCTACATACAATATCTTTAATTGTGATGAATGTTCTTCTAATAAATTCAATATTATTGCAGAAATTTATTTATGATAATTTCACATATTAATAATGCACTCAGCTACCTACATATTATTGATTAGATATCTTTAATTATTTCTGATATTGATGCCACATCATAACACCATAAGGAAATTTAAGTGCTTGAATCTGGCCACTGGGCTAAGGTCAGGTATTTGACACCTTTTTACAATTGATTTCTAATACTTAATTATGAAATGTAATATGTAATATTTTTGGCTAATGTTTGAACCATAACAGCTGAGATGGAGTCATTGATCTTAAGCATCATTATCACCAACAAAATTATTCTTTGTCACTTCAGACAACTGTGTCATAGGCTTGCCACCCCAGGACTAGATGAATAGCAAGTACATTAATTGAAAACCAACAACACAGTGAGAGTTAAATACTTCATGCATACATGAATAATTTTAGTTACACCACTTTTCCACATGCTCATAGCCATGTGCATCCATGATAAAAAATAGAGTTGATGTACTGTTGAACTAATAATATAATGATTCATAATGAGTACTGGAATTAACACTTATTACCAGCATACTAATTAACTATAACTTTTTCAACCTCAAGCTCTCTTTGACTTTAGTGAATATTAATAAAAAAGAAATACAATTTATAATGTATTAAATTTGGGAGATCAAAACCAATAATTTTATTATTATTATTTCTACATGTGGAAAAATTAACTGCATAGAGCCAACAACGCACGAGTGAATAGCTGTTACAATTGGAGATTTGGTTTATTTTGAGAAGAACATGGTATTTAAATTTGGAATTCATTAACAAAATCCTGTTCTGAAATTATAGATCTCAGAAGCCTCTGATAATTCATAGTAGTAATTATTATTTCCCATCAAAAACTTATCTTTGACTGGTAGAAAACCTCTGACTGAATCTTCTTAACTGAAATACACTATGATTGATTTAATTTAGAACACTTCTTTATGGTAAAAGTAACCCTCTAGTTTATTTTTCTTGACCTCCAAAAATAATACTCACTTTGTGCAGGTTTCTTTTTCTTTTATTATTCTAGATTCATGATTTTCATTGTGCAGCTTTTCAAGCTCCTGGTTATAGAATCTTATACAAGGTCTGTTAGAAAAGTATCCAACATTATTTATTTTTGCAAAAACCTGATGATTTGAATCAAGTGAACTTGCAGGAGCCGACCTTGAACCTTCGTGTGGATGTGTGAATTTTTTCCTCCCTGTCGATAGCGTCTGTTATTGGCAAGCAGCACTTGAGTGTAGTGCTCCCATTGGTTTCATTGCAAGGAAAATGATGGAGTGACTGGATCAGTGCTACTGCATCAAATTTTGCCAGAAACTGGGCGACAGCCAGGTGGAAACTATTCAGAAGATTCAGACAGCTTTCAGTGATGATGGTATTGGCATCACACAGACTAAGGTGTAGTACAACAGGTTTAAAGATGGCCGCACATCGGTGGAGAGCGAGCCAAGTTCCAGTCAGCCATCAACATGCCAAAATAACCACGTCATTGCCAAAGTGAACGCTGTGGTTATGTGGGACCATTGTGTGACTATCTGAGAAATTGTGGAAGAGGTGGGCATCAGTAGTTTTTGACACATTCCATTATGATTGAAGATTTGGCGATGAAGAGAGTGGCAGCAAAATTAGTGTCGAAGCTGCTGACGGTGGAGCAATAGCATGAAGTTTCACAGGATATGCTGGACTCCACAAACAGTGACCACGACTTCATGAACACCATAATCACTGGTGACGAGTCCTGGGTGTATGGGTATGACACGGAAACCAAATTCCAGTTGTCACATTGGAAGCATTCCACATCACCAAGAGCAAAGATGGCCCACCAAGTGTGCAGCAACATCAAAGTGATGCTGACTGTTTTCTTTGACTCCCATGGTGTGGTATTCCACAAGTATGAACCACAGGGTCAAACAATCACCAAAGAGTACCACATGAATGTCCTCCATCACCTTTAGTGATGCTGTGCAGTGCAAGAGACCAAAGTTGTGGTCAACAGGAAATTGGTGCCTCCACCATGACATTGCTCCGGCACATTCCTCGCACTTAATTCAAACTTTTTTGAAGAAAAACCAGACTACTGTGGTTCAACAGGCTCCTTACTCTCCTAATATGGCCCCCTGTGATTTCTGGCTGTTCCCCAAACTCAAAAGGCCATTTAAAGGAACGCGATTTCAGACAAGAGAGGACATTGTGGCTGCAATGACAGCCGAGCTAAACTCCATTCTGAAATAAGCTTTCTCAGAATGCTTCCAACAATGGCAGCACCACTGGGAGAAGTGTGTGGAGTCCCATGGAGACTACTTTGAGGGTGATTAGGTCTCCAATGCTCCAGGTAGGCCAGTTTTTTTCCCCGGCCAAAGGTCGGATACTTTTCTAAAAGACCTTGTATAATTTATTTTTGTTGGACAAAGATGATACAGACCGCAATCTCCTGTAAATACGTATATATGGATAAAAGTGTTTATGAATTGGAATAACCAACATCAATGATCCTTAATCTTTATTTTTAGAAATCATCTGTAGTTTCTTCTTATATCATGGTACTATAAAATCTTGTTTCCTTTCAGGCACGAATGAAAGAAAGTGAAAGCTCATCAAAAGGGGAAAGCAAGTCAGGGGCTGGGGGAGCTGCAGTGGTACCAGTGTGTCTTCCTCTTTGCTGTGCCATGCCATGCGTGATTATGTGATATGTGCCTCTTGCAATCTCACTCAAAAACTATTGTTATTTATATGCAATCAATTCATGTAGCTTCAAAAGTTATGCAATTGACACATACTACTCAGCTACATTACGAAGAAGCTCTGGAGAAGAGAAGTAATTAATCCATGCAATGAAAAAGAACTGCCTGTGAGTAGTTGGGTATATAACAATTGCAGTTGTAAATGAATGGAATGTTTAAAGAACTTCCTGATTGGTCAGGTGAACTGGTTTGGACCAGTGAATGAATGCATGAATTTCAGTTCATTGGATAGTAAGAGCGGAAGAAAGGAGTTTGTGATTTGTGATTTATTTTTTCAAAGGTTTTAAACTCTAAGTGACCTTCAAAGAGCTTCCAATAAGTCATTTTTACTATCACCATTGTCCAGCAATAGAGGAGTGGCAAGAAGATATATTTTTAAGCAAACTTCCAGCACCAAGTTGTTGACTTTTCATAAAATAGCTTTATATTTTTTGTATAAAATGATTAATTGCACTTAAACCTGGAAGTATATTTTGTAAGTCACAGTCACAAAGAATTGCAGACTACCATGACATAGAGGAGTGTAATATGAAACCAGTTATTTTTCCCTTTCATCAGAAATTTTCTTTTCATGTAATATTTGATTAAAGATGAGGTAAAAGGAGTTATGTCTGTATTGCTTTTGAGATTTTTGTATATTATTTATACCAAAAGCTATGCCATCTTATGTATAATAAGTTTATTGCTGTTGTAGCTTATCAATAACTATACCTAAATTTTGTATAACTGATAATAAGCAATTTAATGCCATTAATACTATCAAAAATGGAAAATTAAATTCCATAAATGCCAGAAGTGAGCCACTTTATGGTAATTTTTATATTAATACAGTAAATACTGTACAATGCTTACATTAATTGATTCAGGTTATAAACAACAATTTGTTTTCACATTTTTACCGACCACATAAGATGGTTGGAACCATTTATGAAGTTTTTTTGCCTTTGTATAAATAGTCTGGATCAATGATCTTGAAGTAAATTCAGTGCAATTATTGTCAAAGATAATTACCACTGTAATGTACATTTTTATTAATGCAAGGCCTCCAATTGTACATTTTTATGAGATTAATCATGTGCACTTGAACGGGTTAGAAAATAAAAGTATTCACTACTGAATATGTTCCAGATCTGAGAAGTGGTAATTGTTATTTGGTACAATATGGAGCCCATCTGGTCACATATAAATTTTGATGGAGAAACCATTTGTGTAAATGGATTCAACTGTACTTCCTTAATATGTAACTGCATGTAACATAATGATGGGCATCGTGGTTCTTAAAAAGTTTAATAAAGTGTTGACATATTTCTTCTTGTCCTTGAAATATAGAATCATACTGCCTTTCACAAAGAATAAGTAAATATACATATATAAATAAATGTTACATAGTATATAAATACACTGCTGAAAATCAGAGAGGCCCAACAACTAAGGTCATAAAAAGAGATCTTTGGATTCATCTTGAGATGGCTAAATAGGTCATCTTTATTAAGAATTGTAGCTGCTCATGTACCAGCTTCATTATGAATGAAGAAATATTGCTACCATTAGTATCTACTTACTGTTGCTGTAAGTGTTGTTAACCCTTTTAGTGCCAGCAGGTCAATCTATCGGCCCTAGGGATATGAGCAAAAAGTGCTATGGGCCAATCTATCAGCCCCATTTTTGTTTAATAAATATTTTTTTCTTAAATTGTTTAGGAAATAAAAAATATAAATAATTTTTTTATATCCCTGTACATGTTTGTAGTGTAAATAAAAATATATGTTAACAAATTGATATACATTAAACATATTTAAATGTGTAAATCAACAAATTCCAGAAAAAAATCCCTGTAATTTTTTGCATATGCAAGGTAATAGGGGCTGGCACTAAAAGGGTTAATGTACCTCTATTTCCTCAATATATGATGATTATATTAGATGTTTTTATTGGTCAAATGTATTTTTTTAATGCATAGACCTCGTCAAATCTTCAAGCACACGAGCATACAAAGCACATGAGTATACAAAAAACTATACAATTTATCAGACCCAGAATACAATATCGCCAGTGGTTTGAGTAAAGAACTCTTCAACAGAATACAATGGATTAAGGATGGATGAGAATGAATTAAGAAATGGCTGTGAATTAAGCAGTTTTTTTAATCCTGTAAGTGCCATGTCTAATTCTCAAAATATGTGTCAAAATTATCAGGCTGGGTAGTAGCCCAGTGCAGAATACACTTAACAGGTACTGAACAGGAGGCCTGGGTTCAAATCCCAATGAAGCCTATGTCCAATGAGTAATTTTCTGGGTACTTCTTGGGAAACTGCAGGTGGAAAAGAGAAAGGAACTGGCCTCTCTAGCCTTTATGAATTTTCCCACATCATTTGAGTTAGTGCACAGTGAGCTCTATCCTCACCTAAAAAATAAACCTCAGGGTTGAATGCTATGGCTTTTAAAATGGGATTTTCAAAGTTCTTGCATTCAAAGAAATAAAAGAGGCAATATTAGAACAGGCATATAAATTTTTAAAGTAAACCACAATGTGAAAAATTACATCAAAATTTAGGAAGAGGTATGGATAAATGGAATGATGAGACGTTCCATTATTATTTACTTTTATAGCCATTAAGATATGAGTTGCTATGATAGAGGATGCAACTTTTGAGAAATTTTGCCAAAGTTATTGTGAGGGACATTGGCATTCAAAGGTTTCATTTTGTAAATTGTTGTGAGAAGTCTCTGGAGCCTCTTTAAGGGGTTGTATCATGAATTAAATAGAAAAATATGTACTGTTAAAGAGATTATTAAGGAAAGAGGCAATGAGAGAAAATGGGGAAATTTAATTTTGAACCTGGTGTTCATAAAAAGAGTTATATAAGAGGTAAGTAAGGAGTTTAGTAGTTTATAGTTATTTGAGATAATTTTTAATACAGTAAAAATAAAATATAAAACCCATAACTGTGACAAAAAGATGTTCAACCTTAAGGTTGGTTTGACAGGTGAGGTATTAATCCTAACAACATATATACTTGATTAAATGTGAATTATTTCCTCAACATTACCTATGTTTCTAGTTCATTATATCTATTTATTTCCCTGTAAGCTCTATAAAATTTTATGCTACCCCACTCCCCTAGCTTGAAAGCTGGCAATACCCCTGTATATTTCCATTTAACTTTATAGACTTTATGCCACAAATTTAACCAGTTGTTTTTACAGGTACTCTAGAGTCTCCCACACTTAAGTTACCGATTTTCGAACATAGTAAACTAATAAAACAGTTCTTGCTTTAATATGGTTTAGTAGATAGCTTATTACTACGTTGTTGTAACATAATGTACAGTAAACACAATGTAAACAATTAAGAAAGCGTTATGGCTTTCTTACATAGCATTGTTATATGTATGCTAAAAAGTTTTAATTTTTCTACCAAATTCTATCATAAACGTATGTTATTTACACTATATTTAACAAATAAATGAATACACATACTTACATATATTCAGAGATATCCGTCCTCCATTTATGGTATATACATTTCCTCGGTAAGAAGTAATTTGGTCCTCTGCAACTATTTATATTGGAAAATGAGTATTATTATTTAAAAGTGAGATTTAAAGACATTGGTTATAGGTAATTTTTGTCTCATTCAGTAACGCTATGAGCATCATCATTCAAACGAGCGCGATTAATCGTTGGACGCGACTATCGCTCAAGGGAATATCGTAACAACTTTTGAAACATCATTTGTCATCTTCATCAGTATATTTCATTTAAGTGGAATTCAAACTTATGTGTAAATTTTTAAATACATTTAAGAGTATTTTCATTTGTAATTTAGCTCATAATATGAATCTAAATTGTTTAAACCTTTTTAAATGCACGCGCTTGGCGCTACTTTCTTGCCCATGAAACCATGAACCCGCGAACAATTCCTTTACGCTTCGTGGCAAATTTGCGGAGGTTGTTTGCTAAGGTTTTCATTGGTTAAATAAGGTAAACTGTTGCCAGCTACAGCGAAAACTGGAATAAATGTAACACAATTGTATATAAAATGATTTTGCGGTCAGGAATGATTTTCGTGATCTGCATTTCTCAGAATTGTTTCTGTAATGATATTTCATCATCACGACCAGATAAAACATTCTTTCAAGGAAGTAGATTCCTTGAGTGATGTTATTATATCCTTGTGCGACAATAATTCTTTATCGCTACCGATGGTAAACTCAGATAGCCGTGATAATGTTACCTTTTTGCCTTTATTCATTCGCAACATCACAATCTTAGGGGTGTTCATACGATTTAATCACTTACGCAAATCCATCCACCTTGAAACCCGAAAATTGCGGTAGAACACTTGCACGAAATTAGAACGGGCTATTTTCCGTGCTAGCGTTGCGCAAGTTTCCGTATCTACTCGACGATTTTTTAAATTCGTATCTGTTCAGGCTTCAACCAGCTCAAGTACTTGTATCGCATCGTAGAAGCCGTAAGTGATAATATAGAGTTTCTATAAATGCATAGATACAGTTTCTAAATATTAATTGAGACAATCCACAGGTTTCGTTTGCAAATGCCCAGTTTTTCTGAGAAATTATTTCACAATATTAGTGTGTTTAATATTAATTGATCTAAGCATTATTACCTGTAGATAATTGCATATTCAATAGACGCTCTCTAGTAACGTTTTTATGCACGTGATGTATTCCACGGAGTTTCATCACCCTTGTAATTCATGTTGGTACCTACTGTACCTCGAACATGACGACACTTCGATTGTAACGTGAGGGAAATTTTAACACACCGGTGTTTTAGTTGTTGTTGTTGTCAACTTTGCATTGTGCATCATACTTTATAGGAATTGTATATCGCCTTCGGGAAATATTTTCTTAAATTTCTCATCTCATCATTGTAATTATATATAGTTGGTGTTCATCGTGTACGTGTGCCTTTAACTCATAAGCACTATGACATCGCCCGTTGTTTCTGTGGATGATTTACGGAAACAAGCTAGCGAAATTTTCAAGAAAGAATTTGGAACATATCCGAATGCTGTGGCTTGTGCACCAGGAAGAGTAAATTTAATTGGAGAACATGTGGACTACTGTGAAGGATATGTGTTGCCAATTGTATGCATTATATTTTAAATTAGAATGTAATAGGTTAATTTTTTTGTTTTATGCCAGAGTGATCTCACTATAATGTTTAGGGTGAAATCAGGTAAATTTTATTTGCATTTCCCTATTATTATTCTAGTCATTTTCATGAAATCGATTTTCAGGCTCTTCCAATGGTAACTCTTGTAGTGGGGAGCAAGAATTCTAGTGGCAAGTGCTGTATCATTACTACCAATGATGAAAACCCAAAGGTAGAGTTTGAGCTGGAATCTTTGACTCCAGGGAAACCTTTCTGGGCAAACTATGTGAAAGGAGTTACAAAGTTTTTTCCTGGTAAAAGTTTTGCCATTTACACTCATTGCTTTAGTCTCTTTATTTTACGTCAGAGCAAATTAGCCACTGTACTTACTCGAGTACTCCACTATCTTTTTTCTAATACTAATTCTTATTTATATTCATTAAATGTTAACATTTATTTACCAATGAGGATTGTTTGCAACTTAAGAAAGACCTAGTTCCCTCAATCTTTTGTTGATCCCCAGTATTGGTTTGGCTATATATAATGAAACAAAGTCGCATGCTGTAGAAACTTCCTTGCAAGATTGAATTTTATTAATCATTTAAGTGCATATCCACTTGTCCTATAATTTCTCAATAGTTATCTTATAAGGATCACTATTTATTTGATTCATTGCCAGCATGACTTTGAGGATGCTCACCCAATATTGTGAAATTTGGGAATTTATATAAAGTACTCCATGCCTTCAGTCAGAATTAAAGCACAGTATGAAAGAATAGCTTTAATATTTTTCATTTAATTCTTCATTGATAGTGAATGTCATTTAAACTTATTTGTCCTATGAAGAAGTCAAAGATTCTTGAAATAAAATTTTTTTCTGTTAAGTAGTTTCATTTAATATTTTTCTGTAACCTTTGTAATCGGCTTACCAAGGGTTCCATTCTTATTTATAATTCAAATAATTCCATGGCCTGGTGATTATCAGTAATATTTATATTAGGGATGGATATATTTAGTGTTTATACAAGTTATGGTTTATTATATTGGTGCTGTATGAATAATACAGTTTTACATTTTTCCAAGATATCTTGCATCCATAATAGGACTTAGTTCAATGGATATTTTATTTTTCTTTATTTTCATTTATGATATATATCAATCTTCACCTTGATGGCACTCATAATTTACATAATCTAAAAAAGATTTTGTTGGTAGTTTTATATATGAATATAGTTTCCATAATTATGTTAAAACAATGACTAAACCTATTGCAAGCCTCATTGCCTCTGTTTGAACTTACACAAACTTTTATGTGAGTATTATATTTTTTTCAAACTAATATGCTTTCAAATAAAGTTTTAGCGGCTCAATTTTTCACCATCCAACTTCAAGATCTGTAAACATGATATCAAATTTTGTTGAAGTAAATAATAATATTATAAATTTTATTTCCAACCTTGAAATTCAAATTTTATATATTTTCTACAAAAAAATTGCTTATATGTAAAGGGTACATCAGTGTTCAAATAGTGTAATTAAGGGTCACCAAATCTCATATTTCTAGTACTCTCAGGAATAGAAAAATATCAGTATGGGTGATGCTAGAAGGAAATGAAAGAGAGGCAAATAATAAACCAAGGCTATAGCGATAAGGTGGAGCCTAGTAGCCTAATATGGTGAAAACAATAGTGCTGATGCATCATCACCTGATGCTGCTGCTTTGCATTGGAACCATGGTTGTGATAAATGAAAGTATAAGTGAAAACTGCCAAGGTTCTTATTTTCCTAGTTCTCCAAATATGTACAAAGTATTTCCACCAACTTATACCTGAGACTCTTTCTTAAATAGGGCAGTTGTAATTGATATAGAACAGTCAGAATTATATAATAGTAAATTAAGAAAAGGAGGATGGTAAGGGTTATTATGAACTCATTTGAAGAATTTATGAGGAAGGAATATCACCAGAGGAAGGTCAATATTAAGTCCATTCCTAAAGAAGGTGGAAGTACATAGATGGATGTGAATATGACAGTATTAATAAAATGGAATATGAAACCTTTTCAGGAGATATTTGTTTACTTTGTAGTGCTTAAGAAAGCATTTGTCATTGTAGAGCTACTGAAATTTTTTCAGAAAATTGGGGTGGATTGTAAGAATAGGGATTTCAGAAGCTATCTATGATTCAAACTGTGTCAGGATAGTAAGAACATAACCTGACTAGGAAATGTTAGTCATCATCTTTGCTCTCTGTGGAATACAGAAAGTGGATGCTGAGCTAATTACTTTGGTTAATTTCAGAGATGACCAATTATGATTTAACTTATTGACTATTGAATTCTTACTCAGCATCATTTGGACCAAGTAGAAAACTTGACTCATTAGGTAGTGCCATAAAGCTTCCATGAATTAGAAGAAGGAAGACTTTAGCAGAGAATTTATTTATGGAAATAATGGAATAAATGGCAGGTGCCTAAATTAACAGACAAGGTTTGTCAAATTCATATGGACCATAGTGTTGTATGTTTCCTAAACTTAGCCCCCTAAGAATGAAAATTGATTGGTGGCTTTGACTTGTGGATAAAATGAGCTAGGGTAGATAAAGTGGATGGAAAGTAATTTTATGTTGAAGACTGTAATATAGGGTAAAATTTTGGGTAGTGTTACACTCAACACTGAGCTAACCTGCGCGAGGTGTCATTCAACACCCGAGTGGAAAGGCAATGTCTATTAGGCTATTTCAAAAAGAAAGTATTTATATTGAAGGAAATTTTATTACAACAAATGGTTTCAACATTAAACTATTTTTCAAGGTAGCCTCCAACATATTTTTATGCCTCTGTCATATTGAGGTCAGAGATGGTCGTTTCTGTCTATCCTCATCACAAGATGCTCCCAATAACGCCAACCTTGTTCTGACAGCTTTTTCCATATTGTCATTGTTAACTGCTGGTCAGAAAGGAAGATCATTCAATGGAATGAAGTTGAACTTGATTGTCTACAATGTTAAAAGCCAAGCTGATATTAACCACATGAAAAATTATGTGCACAATATTTTGGGACAGTCTTTGAATCACACCGACCTGGTTACCCTAGTGGGTAGGTTACCCCGCTGGCTTTTTTTTAAAGTGGTGTGGGAAATGCATTTATGCACCCCCAGGGAAGACAGCCTTGGGGAGTGTGGGACTCGGTCTGGGTTCGTTAGGTCCATACCCACTAAAACCCACACCACCTGATTACACCTATTGATGGAAGACGTAATCAGGTGGTGTGGGTTCAAGTCCCAC
>WURS02000016.1:5659999-5677865 GCA_011762765.2 Rhinocypha anisoptera | reverse complement strand
GCCCGCAGTACCCTGCACGTACGATCGGTACCTCGCGACGCGATGGGAAACGACAGTGACGTTTCAGTGAATCGATTACTCGGAATGTCACTTCGAGATATCTAATGTCACTTTGCGAGATAACGTATGTCGACTTGCAAGATATCGAATGTCGCTTTGCGAGATATCGGATGTTGCTGCGTTGTGTCGATAGAGATTCATCCGATTCATGCTTGTTTTGTCAAATTATGATACCAGTTCACTGAGGAAGTGTTGTCTTGCAATGACGAAATGACCCGTGCCATATTGTTCCAGCTCATCTTAACATTTTCTTGAGAGATAAGGAAAAGATGATCATACGAGAGATTTAATAAATTCCCCATATATGGAATACGCCTGGCTTGAAAATCGAAATTTTATTATGATGTCGACAGATTGAACGGAGACAGTACATCCCATTATAAGATTTGGGACTGATGTCGATCATTTGAATCGCTAATTCTGTTTTATTGCTATAATTATTTTATTAAAATATTATTATTTAACTTATTTTAATGTTGTACATATTTCGTATTAATATAATTATCGTGCATACCCGTATTTAGTGATATACACTCATGTACTCCAGATTTATCGTCGAAAATATTCGAAATTTTCATAAGTCTCTCGAAGAGTGTGGCTAGTATAACCTATTTCACAACTACTCTCGTCCCATTTCGTAAATAGACATTTTTAGTTCATCTAAAATATTCGTACAGAACAGTGATTTTTTCCGGGAACACTCCCACGCTGTGCGGAGATTATGCCGGCAGTACTGCTCAGGGCTGTTGCTATTGTTTGTGCCTTGTAAGTGGAAGTATACACTGTGTATGAGTAGCAATTTATTTTGTCTTTTGAAAATATCATCAAAAAGAGAGATATCACCGTTTCGTATCCATCATCTGCCGACATAGGTAACGTGTCCTCATTTCATTTACTAGATATATCAATATCGATGCGTCTCATTTCTAAAAATTATAGTGTATTATTAGGTATTATATATTAATTAATTAATTTAATTAAAAATTATAGTTATTTGTGTATAGTTACATGATTCTATGGAACCGTAGGCCTCGTCAAGGCTCGATTATATGGAGTGGATTATCGTTTACATAATTTATATCTTGTATGCATATTTAATAATTCAATGTAAAAAGTTATTAAATATCGACTTTTCTATGATTCCCGTCGTTCCAGTTCCCGTTCCCGTTCAGTTATCGCATAAAATATTTTTGGGTAGGAAAACATGTGTTTCGGCTTCTTCACGCCATCAGTTTAGAAGAGTGTTAGAAGTGAAATTTCCTTTTAGAGCTTTCAGCTATTGGTGTAATTTCGTTCGAAAAATCAGGCATTGAATGAAATCAGTTACGCTCATTACTGACATTGAACGTGATTCATTCATATTCCCCTTTAGTTGAACGGGGTACTGAATTAGCATTTGAAGGCTCAATATCAGTGGCTTTTGATAAAATTAAATTCTACAAGTAAGTTGAAGGTTCATGGCGAAAAGACGTTGCAACTTTCCACTGAATAAAATTTTTTTTTTTATATTGACCCAGGGTTTCGGTGTCACTACACCGCACTGCATCCGAAACCCTGGGTCAATAAAAAAAAAATTTTTATTCAGTGGAAAGCTGCAACGTCTTTTCGCCATGAACCTTCAACTTACGTTATTCCACAAAATCACGCCTGAATCTTCATTACTCTACAAGTAAGAATTTAACCATTTATTCATCGTGGAAGGAGAGTTAAAGTGACTCAGAAGACAACAATGGGTTCATTCCGCAAAAAAAAATTTTGGTCCATAAGTCGGTGGTCCCATCTGACCTTCACTTTATGGCTCCTAATGTGTTTTACATATAATATTGTCAATTCTTGATAGCGCAATTGATAATATTTCTAAGAATAGAGTCCATATTAAATCAAATTGACGGTACAATTGATTTAAGAGTATTGGTGACGTCAAACCGATCCTCCACGCGTGAATGCCTAATAACTAACAAAAGACACTATTGAGATAACTAACAAAAGATACATTCAATTCAGTGTAATCTCCCGAGAGAAAATTTCCGTGGTGGTCGAAATAGGCGAGAATAATCCAACAGCACAAATGTACTTCTCAGAAAACCTTCACGTCGAAGGGAAGCTTATATAGCTTGAGCGGTGGATGGCTCCGGACGAGCAAAAAATGGTGTCACGGAAAAAAAGCGCAGAATTCGAATTTTCCAAGGGAGGACTAAAGAAGGAAAAGAAAGGTAGGAAATGAGGCGTTTTGGAATGGAATGAATTGGACTCGGGAAAAAACCGCCGGGTGAAGTCGGTTTTGCGTTAAACACGAAAGCATTGTTTGTTTCCCAACGGGTATTATCCCATTGACTGGGGTTAATACTTTATGATTTATTTCTGCATTTGATATTCCTCTTTCAACTTCCTTCGGGCGGAAAAGAAAAAATTTCTTCCACGAGTACTTTGAGGAGTGTTTCTTCTTTCGTAACCCGCTGAATGCGATTTTCGCCATCATTGTGGTAACCTCGGAGTTGTTATGCTAAAAGAACATTCGGCTTTTAATAGTAAATTAATATTCCATTATTTATCCTTCATGAGTTTAGTATGAATTCATTGAGTCGGTGGTGCTTTCTTAAGTTCAGAAAATGGGTAAACCCCATTTACTGCTTCGTATCGCAAATGCTCTTCCTTGTATAAATTCTCTGAAGTAATACGATAGATTACCTCTCTCCCTGGACTAATCTAGTTCAAAACGCTCGATTATTAGCGAAGAACTTAGAGCAATTATGATTTCATTAGTTGAATCCTAGCTTCATTTGCCAATAGCGAGCTTATAAGCGTTTAAGAAGTACTTATTTCTTAGTATATCCGTTCGAATGTGGATTAGACAAATTGTTGCGTCCTCTCACGTCATACCGATTGACAAACTTACATTTCCCCAGCGGGAAAAAAATGGCAAGCGTGTCAACTGAAGAAGAACCAATCTTGCCGGCTTCTGTTCCTGGAAGGCCGAAGGCCCACAATGACCAATCATGGAAGACGCATTTTTTTATGGTGCCATACGACGCAAATGGACTGAAAAGGGACACCTGAACGCAAAAGAAATATTGAAGAGCAGGACTTGGTCGTAAATTATGTAACCTTTGTACAAACTTCTCTTTTCACCTCTCGTAGTAGACAGCGCCAAGGAAAGTGAAAATACGCTACATCTGACCTTTTTACTTCGATCAAGCTTCAGATTTCTATTCCCGTTCTATTAATTATTTTATTATTTGGATGGAATCGCATACTCCTCTCACCTTCCTAAACTGCTCCTTATTTGAGTATTAGTTTATTTCGATTCTATTATTGATGGTTTCCTCAGTTATCAATTAGGAACATATTAGTTAGCTACATTTAAAATCAAACTTGCCGTTATGCACTCCTCTGGACTGCTGATTTTGTTAGTTTTCCGTGATTGAAATTTATATCTAACTCACGAAATCTTCTGGCGGAAATCTCACTTCATAAATGCTATAACTAACTTATTGAAGCTCTTTTTCCGTTATTATCCAAAATCCTTTTGAGTATTTCTTCAGGAAGATTATTTATGTCCTCTGTCTTGTTTGCCATCATTTCGAGTGGTTGGCTTCTTGGTCTACCTTGACATGCTACATTCCTGGACTGCTTTTAATATCACATGATAGGACAGATGGCTGCAAAGATACTTTTCCCCGAAATGGGGTACGGTTAGAAATTACATTTTCTGCAAATATTGTAAGATTTTTTCCCCTTTGATGCATTCAATTCATGCTGATCATCTTTGAATTCGTCAGATGGTATCTACTGCCTAGTAATGCCACTAGTAGCATTATGAAATCTGTTCTTACATATGTTATTCACATACCTGTCACCACAGACCAAAATCCTAACGGAATGGACAGCTGAAGGTATTTACCAGGCTCATGGATGTTGTTGTGTTGTTTACATTGAACCCTCGAGGCCAATTCTTAAGATGGCCAATTTCAAAAGATGGATATCGGAGAATTCCCTTTGCAATTTCTTGCCAGATACACATTGAGCGATGTTATTCGAAAGAATGACTCATTTTCCAACTCCAGTTGTGAGGCGGCTGTAGAGTTTTGGTGTTTTGACTGAGCGTGAAATTCAGATTCGTCATTCAACTGATTCTAATTCCCCTTCCACAATTCTATTCTTTGTGAAGAAATTATGGTCTAGAAATTCGCCTTCCATGGGTTTCTCCGATGAAAGAAAAAGCTTTATATGCCTGCTTCGGATTCCCGTGGAGGGAAGGCGAATTAGAAACTTGGAGCGATTACATTATTGCCTCGAACCGAATTTTTTTGAGCGAATTCCTTCAGTGCTTGGAGACATACATTTATAGTGAGTTCATTTTGCCGGAAATATTTTTTGATACTTTACCCGACATCTTATAAAAGTAACAGTTTAAGGTCAGATGTGGTTTATTTTGAACCATTAACAATTTCAAATTGACTATGAGTTTTAATTAAATGATACATGTTTAGTGTAGTCAACCATCATTATAAATTTATGTGGAAATTGTAATATTCATGTAGGGATTCATTCCAGTTGGTAGTTGTTTCGAAACCCTTGAAGCTTGAAGGAGTCCTTTCCTCAGAAAGTGCGGTTTTCCTCAATGTTTCAAGCAGTAATAGAGCCTATTTCTATTCTCAAAAACCAAAATCTTAAATTTTAGATTTTATTATTGTGAAATAAAGTTTAGGAGGATATGAACGATTAAAATCAGATATAGCAATAATTCCTTCATATTACGATAAAAAAATTTTCGACGACGTAAAGAGTTATTCGATCTCCTTTCGTTGCTGAGCTTTCAAGTCATGAGTGTTGTTCAACTATTTTGGGTCGACATTCATCTATTACATTTCTTCCAAATCTTCACCTCACTTCGATATTTGTTTCTTGAACGAGTTCTTTTTGCGTTTAGGTACATAGTTTATCTCTTACAATCCCTCTGAATGAATCAACTAAGGAAAGCTGATTGTAATCATCAACGACCTTTCTCATTCGAAAGTATTCTCACATGAAACGATTATAGTTGTATGTACCTAATTTATCACGCCAGCTATTAAATTTTTAATTGTGATAGGCCTGATAGGTTTTATTTTGCACACGTAAGGTAATTTAACCAAATAATATCGGCGGTATATAACGTTTTACACGCAAAATAGTAAACGAGATGTAATCAAATATGGTGTGCCTTTGAGATATAACAACAGTCAATAAGATAACCCCTTATTATGACCGGCGAGATCTGATAGCTTTTAACAATCCTTTTCATTTCTTTAAAATTTGCTGTAGCCTTGATTAACATTATTTAAATCATGGTGTTGTTACAATTTGTGTACAGAATATTATTATTATATATTACTTCCATCAGGTTCATTATTTTTTCGGATTAGAAGTTCGCTTCTGACAATATTTCACTGACGAGGCTTTTTTTGTAATCAACTTTCGAACTCCAAGAGTCTCTAAACCATCATTAAGCTCCTCAGCTCCCTGCTGCAGGAATATGCAGCGGCATTCCACGCTTCATTTATAGAGCGCTCAAAGTTAAGTAAGCTTGGACGAAGGTCGAACGTCTTGATTTATGTAACGAGAAATGAGGTACGGTGTGAATTTCGCTGCAGAGTAGCTCCACAAGGCCGTCGGAGTTATCGACGACCGGAGAGGAAGAGGAGGAGATTTATGTCGCAATGAAAGTTCCCGATTGCGAACGGAGAGGGGACTGGAGGAAAAAATGTAATATCACTTCGCGGAAATGATTGCGTATTTTTCTTGGAATGCGCGAAGCTTTTCGACCTCAGCACTGAACATCTCCTCACCGAGAAACGGTTATTCATATTCCATCGCGTTGTGATCCTATTCCACTCTTTACTTACTTTTCGAATGACTCCTACCTGTGCGGAAAGCCGAAAAAAACCGCGTATAATTTCTCCTCGATTACTGCCGCGCGTAACCGAAATGCATACGGTGCCTGGGTCCTCGACACGAGGAAATACGTCCGGGAGAGAATTCATTTGGGATTCTACTGGTAATCTCACGTATCGGAAGCTATGTTCGCCCTCTGTGTCGACTGCATTGTCTTAAGCGACTTCTTAATCTCTGTTACATTCGCGAGTGAATGCTTTACTTTGGGCTTGTTTCTTTAAATCACCAATCTTTGGGTATTATTTTTTTGTGGCTGTGTATCTTTCAGTAAAACTGAAGCGACGTCGTTAATATTCATTAGGAAAGCATAATAATAATTATTTTTAGCCCGTGAACCTGAAAAGAAATGATTTTTTAATAAGTTTCAAATAGGATACGGGCGATTGCTATTAAATAAGCAGTAGCACCTCCAGTACTTAACTACGTATTTACGCACTAGAAGACGCGCCATGCTGGAAATACAATGAATAGAGACCCTATTCTAGAAAATAATAAAGCTGAGTACCTATAAACATTTGTAATTTTCGTTATTAATAGAAAAGGTCCAAGAATTTTGTGACAATTAGCATATGCGTAATAATTTTTCGATATGAGATCGATTACGTTAACTAGAAGCCACATATTTTCTATCCAGGCAGTCCTCTAGTAACCCATTAGGGTTTCAATAAATTGCAGCAAGCTGAATCCTATATTTATTTACACATGCTTCTTTTTAGTAGAAATCTGTCGCTGAAATTGCGGCTATATGAAATTTTCTTATCTGCAGCAGCTTGTTTTTCACGATTAAATACGTTAGGACCTATATGCAAATCCTATAAGAACTTTTGTGAAAATATGTTCATGAATTCATCATCCACTCTTGAAGATTCGACAGTCACCAGATATTTTTAAATCCCTGTAAGGAGTGCCTTATCCTTTCTGCTAGCAGGAGTTGCTTCCGTTCGCAATGAGGCACTGGCCGACTGTATAATATGTGAAAAATGGATGCCCATGTCATTCGATTTAAGTGAAGACTCATGGTTTCGAAGCTTACAATGACGCCACGGAAATTGCTACATCAGGAAAACCGTAATACTAGCGCCCACATACTGTCTAAGTTACTATATCGTTGGAGATTGGCCGTGAAGAAAACCATTTTAGATTTATTTGCCTCTTTTCTTACTAACAATTACTTATTATATGTGTTTTCGTAATTGTATCAAATGTTCGTGGGAGCCTAAGTGAAGCTAAGTGAGTAGTGGAATGAATGGAGATTGGTGCTAGATTCAATATTTTAACTCTTTCGTTAGATGACTCTTTAAAATTGAAAACGTAAAATATGGTTAATTCAGAGATACTTCCAAGTGGCTCATTGGAAATGTAATACTCGGTGCCGCCGAAAAGACTTTATCATGTACTGAGTATTCTACCCATTCGACCGGCGAAGCAAATGAATTCAAAATTACAGCGCAACTTAAAATGCCATCTCTATTTAAAATTACAGCGCAAAAAGTTAAATGGAAATCTCGTTTCGAGAATGGAATTTCACCGATTCAATACGTAAAAACGTGGCGGAAACAGTGAATTTCCTGCCAAGTGAACAGCTTAGTTATTTACTTTCTTTTTAATTCCCCTTAATTCATTTCCCAGGACAAAAGTATTACCCTATAGTACGATTGAATTGTGAAGTGCAAATCATTAAGTGCATTGATTCTATGAAAGTTGGTGAATATGTAGAAATAAAAAAATTGTATTCATTTACCATTCTTCAATATCGGTCAAATTTGTTCACATCATATATTAAGCCGTAGTGGAGTTTTCACATTTAAAGTAATATCATGCTTTTGAAAGAGATTGTCATATTCCGACATTTTTTGTTTAAATGAAGGGAATTGAAATAAATATTCCATTTTCATGTTTTGAGTCTTCGCGTTCACTTCTATATTTGATTATAATTTTACGGACCCAGAAATTTATTCTGGAACCCGTCATCCTTTTCAATTCACAACTTCCAAGCGTAAATCGCATTTTTCATGCTCAAATAAGACACCTTCGATGCAATCGTCCTGCCTCGTCGAGAGTCGGAAACTATCGAATCCTTTTTGGGGGCAACGAACTCTTGTTCCTATCGATTAATGCGAGAATTAATACCCTTATCGTCTTCCTTTTACATTTACATTCCAAACCCTTCGATCGAGGGATCACCGTATCGCCCGGCCAATGTCTTTCGAAGGAAAATGTTCGTTCAATAAATTGATCACCACTGAACGTTTCTCGAAACTTTTGGGATGCCGCGAAACTTTGCATAAATAGTGTGAGCCAACCTAAAGTTGATTTTGAGTTAAATTTAAAACGAGGCTAGGGTTCACCTCGTGTTAAATCATTGCTGCAAATTAAAATTTGGGATGCCGATTTCATTACCCGTGGCATTATCATTAGCATTGTTGCACACGGTTAATTATATCTCGTAAAATCTAGAAAATTACGCACGTTTCTGAATGATGTTACACAGTCCACCCATATTTGAACTCCAACTGGAAGAGGAATACAGGAATAAAATCCGTGACAGGTCAAGTCGCCCCTCTACGGTGTTCAGGGACACTTTTTCCAGACTGATGTAAAAATATCTAATAGCCTTTGAAGATTTGGTAAACGAGAAGTGTCGAATTGAATCTATTTCAATGGTAATTTTAAAAAAAATAAAAAAGAAATCTGTTTCTGGTAGATTGGAAAAAAGTAATGATAATCCCTTATAAAGTTTAAATGCAGTGTATGGAATCAACTTATTTTGTGCCGTGAAATTGTGAACAGCGATACGAAGAAACAATATATTTTAACTGCTTTCTGAGAAAACTATTTTTTTTCAATTCATTCACGTGGTTTTGTTTTACACGGTCAAAAAAATTAATTCGCATGCTGCCTCACTCAAGTTTCGTGAAAGGTATTGAACTCTTTCTCTTTTCACTTCTTCGCTCCTTTACTTTCACTCCTTTCTTTCCATTCTCAGTTACACCGCAAAAATATTATGTCACTCGTCCAGCATAAAGATGTTCGTACTTCAGATAATGACGGTTATATCAACTGAAAGAGTGAAAGGGGTCATATTCGTCTTTAACCAATACTTTTCCAAAGGGTCACCCGGTCTTAAGCTGTCATGCATAACGTACCCTCCGCATTTCGAACAGTGAATTAAAGGCAGTTGATAAATACTTGTTCCTGAAATAATCCCTTGGAACTTGCCAAGAAGAGAGAAAGAGGGGAAAAGACAGAGAGGGAGTAACAGGACTTAATACATTTTTATACTAATATAATGGAATGGTCTAATCGATTTCTTCTATGAACTCATTTAATGATGTTTACTCTTCACCACGAATGAATAATTTTCTATTCCTTATACGTATAGCCTGCATGTGTCGGATTCAAGCGAGACATCTCTAGAAATTGTCACGACTCGCCATCAAACTAATTATTTCACGAATTTAACGACCATGCACAATGATGGCGGGATACGAACCCGCGGTCAGTGCTTTACCGGGCTTGTCTTGTACAGTTGTATGTACAGTCCTGAAGAACGCGGGAGGTGTCACGGATGCCATTTCTTAACCTTGGAAAGTTTTTCATTCGTTGCCTTCCCTCGGCATTTTTCCCCTCCACTCTTACCTCCACTAATAATACCATCGGCAAAGCTACGTGTATCGCGATGTCCGATGATCCTTAATTCGTTTTGGTCTTTTTTCCATTGGGAAAATTTCTTATTGACAACTTCTCGACAACTTTGGTTAGTTAGTTCAACCCCTTTGATCATGTTCATTTCTGTCTTGAAACTCATCACCTTTTTTCCCATTATCCGATGTCCCTTATTACAGATGTCCCTGCCGGAGCATTGATGAGGAGAAAGTAAAGTTATTTCATATGAAATGATGTCATACTGTAGTTGACATAAAAAGAATAAGAAGTCTAAACTACTGTTTTATGTTTTCGCACAAGTTAAGCTGTGTGAACTGGATTATTCTGGCTTCGCTTTATCTAAACGATTCAGCTCGGAGAGAAAGATTCGTTTTTTCACATAAAACATTTGGAAAAACAAAGCATTTTTATCCTATTATCCAAAGTATTTTATCTTATTTGATCCTTGTTATTAACAAGGTGTTTTAATTTTCATTCACAAATCCAATGATAAAAAAAATTATCTTTCTCAGTATTGAAGAACCTACTCATTATTAAAATTAACAACTCTATTTTTAACAAACCGTGAGGTTCCAGGGTTTATTCTGTAAATTCTGTAATTTTCCCATACTGGAGAAGAAAACTTATGTTCGAAACTGAAACTCGATTTTTAATTATTCTGCTGCTTAATATTGCTAGTCCCGCTACAAGATAGCATGTAATTAAAGCAATATGGATGTGAATATAGTTTATTTCAGGTTTACCACATTTTGCGTATATATTTTAACCTTTTTTAAAATATTACTTCATTAATTCTACTTTGAATAATACGCTTTAAGATACATAGGGTAGCACAGGGTAATTTTCCCCACAAACATTTGAATAATCTTAGGCTTCGGTTTCTTCATGTGACTCATATACTTATTTTATCTTCAGGTAGTCGAAGAGGGCTTATACAGTCTGTCGGAATATAAAATAGAGATGACATGTTTTGTTAGTCCAGGTGTTTGGAGTAATCGAATCAAATTCATTTTATCTATTTTGATTCTATCACTGCTACATAATATACATCCTATTTAATTTCCAAGTGATGAT
Organism: Rhinocypha anisoptera; assembly: GCA_011762765.2. Taxonomy (NCBI): domain Eukaryota; kingdom Metazoa; phylum Arthropoda; class Insecta; order Odonata; family Chlorocyphidae; genus Rhinocypha; species Rhinocypha anisoptera. The sequence goes on along the minus strand of WURS02000016.1, from coordinate 5,667,131 downwards.
AAAATTTGAAAAAGAATTTCACCCAGTATTTAGTTCTAAAAGTACGTTTACAGTACCAATACGTAATTTTACAGTTGCACTATTCCAGATATAGTGTAGATATTTCCAAAAAAGAATGATAATTCGGCTTTGCTCCATGATTGACATTCGGTACCAATACAAGTACATCTACATATTAACCTATAAGCCATTTTGAGCTCTTTTCAGGAGGTGATTAACACCAGGCACTGATCTGTGTTTAGTTACTACTAGTTATTAGAAAAAAATGGGTAGCAGGTGAGAGTAAAAGATGCCAGTGTATTAAAAATTAATTCCATTAAATGCATATTTTAACTCATAGCTATCGTGCACTCATGAGAAACGAATATTGGACATAATTAAAAAATCGCAAGAACATGGATAGTGGATAATGACTGCAAAATTATATTTGCAGTGAGGGAAGGAATATTTTTGCAATTTCTTTCGCGGTGGAAACTGTTTCAATATCGAAGGAGATTCGTATGTCTACGGGAGGCTCTTAAGAAAACATATTATGATTTCTTTTGGTGACAAGTAAAGAATAACTAGCTTACAATTGTTCTTTCACTTTTGGCAGCTAAATAATTATTTACTCAAAGTGCATATCCATAATCCGTTTAACCCAAATTGTAACGAGTACAATTCATTACACCGGCTGAATTTTTCACTTTTATAAAAGTGATTTTTAATGCGTATGGCGTATCCTTTTGATTTGATAGTACATTCCTAATAAATTAAAAGGTGAGTTTGTTCACTACTGTTTTAAGAAGGATGCAGATATCGTGGAATAAATGCTAGGCACAAATGGCTTTTCGGGACGGTGGTTTTTACGTCGTTTCCGACCTTCGGGTTGCGTCGCTTCACTCCATCATATTTTTTACGTCAGTGGAAGGGTCAAAAATTTCTCGGAAATAGGCGGGGGCTGAAAATAATAGTAATGCAATCCGGAAATTAGTAGCAGAGGGCGGCGTTGAGGACTAATCTTTATAACCTAAGCTAATGCATACATCCGGCCCAGTTGTCATAATTAATATATCCCCTTTTTAATTATTCATTTATATTCTGTAAGAGGTACGATACATGCCGTATGTAAATGATCCCTTCAGAATTTGACCCAAAATTATATTAGGTCCTAGCAGCGTTTGGTGGCTTGATGGAAGTTAGTTTATTTATAAAAATATAAGATATTTGCCATAAAAATTCCTTGATCTGGGTTTTACGTCAAGACATCTGGACTATAGATAATCTTTATTTGGTAATCTGATTCTCCCAATTACTTTAAGAGCGGCCGCGATATATCTCTAAATGTTGAAGAATATTTAGTATTCATTTCATTTCTCGTACTCAGTATCCTTACAAAATAGCTAAAGAATCCATTCTATTTCAATTGCCAATTAGAAAATGCGACAAGCCACATTTTTAAGCTTTGCTTAAGTTTCGGCTCAACCTTTGGGATTTAACCATGACGTATTTCGTTGGTAGAGTTGTCCATTGTGCTGCGATTGTCAAATGTTACTTCTCGATGAACAAGAGTAATTTCAATTCAGTTATTTCCGTGGGCATAATAGGTAACAAAAATATATAAATAAATATATCAATAGGAAAGAAACAACAAATGACCACGGATCCAAGTTTTAGGATCTCTTCGGGGTTGCCTCTAATGCATAGATAATCAGTCTCCGTAAGCGAACGTGGACACCATCTTTTCATTGGGACTTAGCTCGTAGGGGAACCAACAAAACCTACGCCAGACCACCAGAAGATCAACAGTTATTAAAAACACTTTGGAAGGAATGATAAAGTGAGAAACTTAAAAGAGTATAAAAACAGGCATTATAATAACTAAAGAATATAGGCTGTATAATAAATATAGTCTTAAGGACAGATTGGCACTAGATGTTGCACTTGAGTGGAATCACAGAGGAAGGAAACAGCGGTATCACTGGAAGTTCCTTGTTCGAGGAACACTGGGGAGGCTTTACGGAGGTAATCACTGGAATTTCGGGAAGGTGGGGTCGACCGATCATCAAATCATCAGCATGCCCGGCGGCGTCTCCTCTTCTCCAGCGGGAAGAGCGGCAGCTCGTCTCTCGGTGAAAGGGTCACTGGTAGCGGCAGTTCCGATCTAGCGGTGTACATGCAACCGGGATAGTAATGTAAGAGGAGTGCGTGGGTTATTCGTGTGGGGTTACCCCTCTTTTGCACGGCCCCATTGATTCATGGAGGCAAACATGCGGTCTATGAGCACTGCGTTGGTGTTCGAAGTTCTCCTGGCAGTGTTGCACCGCACCCTACGCAGCCTGTGTAGAAGAGGTTCTACGTTAATGACCCTGTATACACCATCGCTGAAAATCATAGGTCATGGCTAGAATATCCGTCGAAGTACATACCTCTCAAAAGAGGCAAATTTGGAAATGGCGTCTGGAGTAGTGGGCAGGATCTAGAGTGTGGCGTACTGAAACATGAACCTTAATAAGGAGCAGGCCACATTCTTCGGTTATTCCCCTGTCATTCGCCAGGAACTCTTTAATGAGGTTGCTTCTCTGGTGGGCCCTGGCACTGGTATTTTGCGTATAACGACAGAATGTAAGGCGATTTTCCTGAGTTAAGCCACGGGTATGTGTTCATTTTAGACAGGACAATTATCTGCTGCCTTGATAGAGGGTTATGCCAAGCCCTATAGACGGTTGCCGATTAGACCTGTGAAGAGGGGTGGGGTGAGGTCGGTCTTTCTCTGGAATCAGAGATCGCTTTATTAAATGCACCTACGAGTTGACCAACAGCAGCATCTGGCTCTTCGGTATTCCTGGGGGCCTGCAAGAAAGTCTTCCCTGGTGAATCTTAGTGTTAAAAACAGTCCAGTCTTTTCTGCTGTGGTCTTTTTCGTGATAGTCCTGAATGAATGAATGGAGTTTCTTGGAAGATGGAACAGAAAGAAATTTAGTCGGCAAAGGACTCTGTCTCTGGAGTTGACGAAGGATAGGTTGACGACCCGGCATTTGAGGTGGCACTCGACTATAGCCTCATTCGACGGTTCCAGAGGAGCAGTCAGGATAGACACGGGTCGGCCTGTGATGCCTTTCCTGACGAGGGCGGCTACTCATTCGGAATTGGGCCGCGGTCTTGTCCCAGCAAACAACTGAAAGTTGAGGAAGCGTGGATTTAGTTTGGGGTGAAGGTAGAACTCCACCAGCCCCATGATGACGACCACTTGTCCCTCAACAGGTTCTGGAACACAGGCATCTTCTTCTGGACCCCTCCTCGAATATATAGGAGAGGAATCCGGAAGTACTTATCTATAGAACAGGGATGCATAGAAAACGGAGTGGTAGACGGCGTTTCTCGCGAAGAAAGGGGTAAGGGACATTTGAGAATAGCGTAAACTGCATCGTTCAGGATCTTCAACATCTCGGTGTAGTCGTTGGTAGCGGAGTTGGAGAAGATCAGAGACAGGAGCCGCAACAGATCCTCCTTGGTGACCGGTTCCTGTGCTGCGGGATGGTCTGGCAGAGAAGGCGACCTTGGGGCCTGGAAGGGAAGGGGCAGGCTGTATCCTTTGCGTATTTGCTAAGGAGGTGGGTTGGCGCTGGAGATGGTGGCAGCGAAAATCCCCCACGTGGTGTGGATCACGGCAGTTACGGCAGCCTAGGGTACTGGTGTCGCACTCAGCAAGGAGGTGGACGCATCCAACGCATCTGGGGCAGAACGCCTCCCTTGGACACTCCTCTGCCGGGTGGTCGAAGTGCATGGGCACCTTGGATATTGCTTTGGCTGGGTGTATGTGACGGCTCAGAGTAAAAACTTCCACTATTTAGGAACTCCTTTGAATGTCTGATTCTCTGAAGCAAGAGAAGTTACTCTCTATTGGTTATCTTCGAATCTGCGCCATTTACTGTACACAAACACTCTCTCTCTCACTCGCGGTGGCAATTCAAGGAATGGTTGGAAGCGGTCCTGTACACATTATATTAAAAATACTAATTTTGCTAATTTGACATCTGGAACCGGAAGAACCTAACTAGCGGAATTAGTTATTTTTTCGGTGTTAATCTAATAGTTACCCCGCTGTACAAAACTATGGTTTTGCGAAGAGTAGGAATCGTTTATATAATACTTTATTATACCCTATTAAATTGATCCCATTGTAATAAATTAAGACAGGAGAAAATATTCTGGGAAACATGTTCTCCTTATCGGTGTTAATCCAGAATCTTTATCTCATGGAAGGTAGAATTAACTAAAATTTTAACACTAAATAGTTGACGTGGGTAGATATTATGAAATTAGTCTTTACAAGTAATTTACTTATATTTTTAAGACTTTAAGTTCTGGTGTGCTTGAAAGGGAGTGCCTAAGACTTTCTCGATGAGTTGACAGGAAGAGAAGAAACGTCGGCATGCCGTTGAAATAGGTAGCCACATTCTTGTTTCATTTCCTTTCTACTATACGTGAATCTCACGTTATGACTCATGGTTGACTTACCAATTTCTTCGTCATTTCGGTGACTGGATGAAAATTGCTTGATTTCATGCTGCCATTTCTAACGAGGCGCCTCGTGTCCACCCCTAGAATTTTGAAATGTGTGATATTTCTGATCATTTCTCTCGATTGTATAAAAAGTCTTTTATTCTTAGGTACCTAAAAAATATATTGGTGTCTCATCCTACTCTGTGCTTTGAAAGTTTGCCCTTGTTCTTTTCTTAGAGAAAATTTAACATCATATGCCACTATGACTTGAAGCTAAATCCAATGTATTATCTTTATGAATATAGACGATAGTGTCCTATTTATTTAAACACTAACAAACCTGGTCTAATAATATCCAAGAATTAAGGAATGAAATATGTTGAAATTGTCAATAAACTCACACATTTCAACAAATAAACTTTATATTTTCAGGTTTCACTTTATGGAAGTTGTACATTTCCTTAACATAATTACCTTATGAGACCGTATCACGGCGAAAAGCGTTGTATGGGGCATATGTTGTTCCGTTATATGTGACGGAGCAGAAAGCTTAAAGTTCGTGGGAAGCCTATGATAATTTTCTTAGGGTCGTACTTATGAATGTAATTTATCGGCGAAAAAATGAGCAAAGGAATACTTGCTAACATATGTTCATATAACATTACTCACGACTATCATAAAAGATTAAAATACCCCGGCGCCTTTGCAAAAGAACTTTTGAGTATTTTAATTTGTATATTAATAAATCCGTAGCTTACACATATTTCCTTCACTCATGACTTAGAATTTAATTAAAACGTGAAAATCGTTAATTTGTAGATGATTTGGAGAAGTATCGAAGCAGTTGACTGCCTGACGAGTAATCTACCGGTTAAGGTAGGATTTTGGTGAGGTCCAGGTCAGATAAACATTCAAATGAAGAAAACGATAAACACCTAGTTATTTTACAATTTACCCTCGAAATTAAAATGCCCCTCCGCCCCGTCAACATTTCAAAAATCGAATTCACTCATCTTGAACGTGATTTCCTATTAGTTTTTTTGGTTCATTCTTCGGGAACCCCATATTGCGGGGTAAAACTGTAATCCCGCCACGGAAGCAGGTGGTGGGCCTCCTTACTCTCTCTATATACCAGTCCGCGGATTTCGATCCCCCCATCTTGCATATCCCAAAAAACCCCCATGCCTTTTCTCTCCCGAGCCGCGATCTGCACAACACCGGAACCTTTTAGCGACGGCGTTGTCCGCGGGAATTCTGCCAGGCGGTCGGTGTCTCACGTCGTCTCGCAGACGGGTCTGCCGCACTCACCCTTCTTTCTGCAAGGGCACATGCTCTCCCTTCCCCTTTCACTCCGCCCCTCATCATCTCCGATCCCCCTCCCCACCCACCCTCTCCCTCCCCTTCGCTCCCTAGAAGCCCTCACACTCCCCTCGGGACCTTCCCCTCATCTCTAGAGTGAAGGGGGGGCCGGGGAGGGGAGGGGAAGACCCACTCCTCCCACTCTCCTCACACCACACGACCGTGCTTCCTCCCCTAGCTTTTCGCCTTCCCCTCCTCCGGCCCCACACCCCGGCCGTATATGTCTTTCCCACACCCCTCCTCCCCCTCCGGACTTCGCCTCTCTCCGTCGGCGCTCGGGTCGCTACGCCGCCAGCCGTCATTTCTCCTACTTTTTCCCCTCCGTGAAACGGCCCGAGACTCACTCCCTTCTCCCTGCGGCAACTCCGGCCAGATGGTCCGTGAGAGACAGAGCTGAATGGACGTCATAGTGCTGAGCTCCGTGTGAGACCACAGTTTTGCGTGTACCCAATCGCCGTACAACCGTGCTCTCCAGTGTGATCGGACGTAACCGTTGGTGACTCGGAAGGCATACTCTTCTCTCCCATCCCCTGTGACAACTTTCGTTTCTGGGAGGCGTCGGCGGTAAGAGGATTTAACCACCCCGAGCCTCCCCTGTTTTTTGGTAGTTTGCCCGAAACACAACACTATTCCACGTTCCTACTCCCACGCGTGGAGTAATGGGGTTGTTTTGTTACTTCCGCCCAGTGACCTCTTCAGGGGTGAGACGTGTTTGACGACAAGGGAGAGGTGGTAAACAAAAAAACGCATAGTAGTAGTACGGACGGCGTGACTGGCCGGTTTACGGTCCCTCGCGTGTTATACCCTCTCTCTCCCAGCCAACTTTCTTCTTCTATATCGCATAATCCTCTCCCGGCCCCGCTCTCTCTCGCCCCTCGCCCTCTGTCCCCTTCACACACAGCCGGTGTTGAAGCGAGTCTCCACAGCGCGTGCCTTGGGCTTTTTTTACGGCGCGCCGCGTGGATACCACGGCCTCGTGACTCCTTCGACCCGGAGTTGTTGGTGTTTGTTGGTGATCGTGTGTCCGTGAATTGTGCGTCTTGTCCTCTCCCAGGCGGTGTGATTCCGTGACTAGAGCGTGGGCGGTCCCCCCCCGACCTGCCGCCCACGGAAGCCTTGTTCGACGCCATCAACCGCGGCGACCTCCCATCCGCCAAGGACGCCATCAACCGCGGCGCCGACATCAACGGCCACAACGTGCTGGGGCTGACGCCGCTGGAGCTGTCGGTGGACCTGGGGCGCAACCAGATCTCGTTCCTGCTGCTGTCCCTGCGCGGGGGCGCGGGCT
>WURS02000016.1:5606433-5632051 GCA_011762765.2 Rhinocypha anisoptera | reverse complement strand
TGGATTGTTCGAATCTCGCGTTTTATGTACACTGGAAAGAGCAAGGGGTGGATCCGGCCGCCGGGGGAAAAGCAAGCAAAAACGGGCACAGGAGGGAAGAGGACGGTGTGACCTAAAAAAATGTTTTTATAATTCCACCCGTTGGGGCTTTGCCATCCTTATCACTCGATTTACCCGCCCACCTCCCTTGCATATTCCCGATGAGACCCGTTCCGACTTTTCCGAGTCATCATCCCAACGGTTAGGCTGTCGTGCCACTAAGTGCCACTCTGTTTTGCTCTAGCATCATCCCAGGGATTCCCTCGCAGCCCCGTGATGACCGAGTGAGTTGCGTCAACGTCACGGAAGGGAAGCGTTAAGACCATCAGATGTAAACTTTCACGCGGTTGAATTGCTATAATCTCTGAATCAGAATACTCCAGTGCGAATTGCTTCAAGTGTTATGGGGGTAGGTGAACGTCCTGCGGATTTATACGAGTCGTTGACCGTTCTCATTTTATGTCAGTGCCCTAACATTAGTTATCGGAAAATTATGGAAAATCAACTATTAAAAATAAATAATAGGAAATAATGTATTGGGAAAAGGGATTCTCGCTCATTCTTGTGAGAAGTATTATATTCTACCCAACCAATAACGTTCTGTGATTAACTTTCCGTAAACCTGGGACTGTTGAAGATGAGCAAAATTCAATTAATTAGTTTCCCTCGTTCGGTTATAAATAACTATATTTTAAAATAATAGAAATTCAGAAAACTAACATAGTTTATGCTAGGTCACAAACATGAAAATCCTAGCCAAAGTGGTACCCTTAAATAATATAACAGCAATAAAACGCTACCTAAGGAGGCTGCTAGATTTGGAGAAAGGCTGGGAATCCAAATATTAAGAATTCAACTTATCAACCAATTATATGTATGAAAGAAGAGAATCAAGATGTCAAAATGTTGGCTAAGAAAAGTGGGTGGAAGAGCCATAGTAAATAACCGTGTCATAATATAACTGAATTTGATGGCACCTGGTATAAGGAGGAATAGTGCAGGTAACAACCAGTGTCACTTTTTGGTGTCTATTTTTTGCCTTGCTATTAACTTTAAAGTGAACAAATTTGGCAAATTAAGCTAACATAGAGAAGATGAAAACTATTTTAAATCACCAAATTTATTAACCCTTTTAATTTAAAACTACTTGTGCTTAAAACATTTTATTCCAAATTAAGCAATTAGGTAATGGGCCCATAAAATTGATTTTCTCATTAAAAATGAAAAAAAAGCTCAAATAGGAGTTTCAGACTTGGCTTAGGAATGAACAAGCACTTTTTCATTCAAACTTTCAATTTTCCATGCATCAAACATTCTCATAATTACAATTTAAGGAAGAAACTATGAAATATCACCCCATGGTTCAATCTTATTATTTTACATTACATAAATGAAGACTATTTCTTTAAAGATCCTAACTTCTAAAGGATATAATTCTTTAAAAAAGCATGACAGAAATTTGTTTAACATTATACAAAATCATTCTTCAGACTTCTGATACCTCAAAGCTTTAAAAATTTTAATTATATCATCTGTCTCATCTAATATTCTATATTTGGACTAAACTTTGAAATCTCAATGTGTCATCAGTTTTCTTCAACCCATCTTTTTTTTCTTCAAATTTTTTTCAATGAATTTTTTTTTGCTTACTATAAATCAAACTTCCTCACTTTTCCTCTAACATATCCAACATCTCGAAATCAACTGCTGTTACTCATCTTTTCTTCCTGGTTGTCATAAAATGATTGGAATGTCATGTTTAAGATGGCTATGAAACCCAAAGTCAAAACCCAGAGTATAAACATGCCAACAAACGACAATGATGGAGTAGAGGAGGTCCACACTGATATTAAGAAATAGTAAAAATTGTAGGAAAATAAAATCTAACAATGATAGGAGATTGAGAATGGCATTATTGTAATATTAAGAAGAAAATGTGGATGAAAATATTGACTGAGAAAGTGTATCTAAGCAGATGAAAGGCTGATGGAAGTCTTCACATAATATAAATGAGTAGCGGCTAAAACTATGTGAGGTCAATGCCAAAGGATATATTTGGAAATTATCTCCGAAACTGTAAATGTTACCCAGGTGAAATTGTTGATAGTGATAATAACTTGTTAATCATAACATATGAAATGAAGTTCACAAAACAGAACAAAATAGTTAAAAATTAAATGAATTTTTATGGAAAACTGTCGAAAATGAAAAAGGAAAAAATGGCAAAATATTATTAATTCATTACTAGAATTTAATTGTTAGAAGCTGAAAATTCAGAGGGTGACTAAAAAATAGTTTAAAAAAACCATAAATAAAGGTAGAAATAATTGGGATGATTGAAAAAAGAAAAAGAGAGAAAACTTAAAGAAAAAAGGACTAAAATGCTCTAAAAGGACTGTAAATGGGATGCATCAAAAGACCATAAAATCCCAAAAACTGCAATATAAATTTGTACATGAAATGGATGACCTTGTATATAGCATAATGAGAAAGCAATTCTAGAAATTCATTGCATGAAGTAATATAGTAGAGAACTAGAATAATGAAATCGCAAATGAAAAGAAGAAAAGACAAAGTTGTAAAGAATATTTGGAACAATAATATTAGAAAATTCAGGACAAAGGTAACTGAATATAATCATGTCATAGACAAAGACAATAAAGTCAGTACTGTACTGGGAGAAGAATTAACTGATACTGATTAACTGACTAATTAAAGATGATGTAATAGTGTACCTCAGCAGAGTCATTTCAAAAGAAGGCTTAGGCTATTGGGAAATTAAAAATGGATTGAAAAAGAATATTCAACAGTAGTAGGAAAAGAAAATACAACTTCTACTTGATTAAAAAAGTTTCCTGTAAGATAGTTCAAAAATGATGCAGTAGACCAAAACTTGTATCTTATAAGGTTTCCCAGACATTTCCAAGTTTAGTTCTCCTTTAATGTGTTTAGATCATATACTTACTGTCTATAATTCATTTCTTGACAGAAAGCAATTAGTGTCTCTACGCCATAATATCCATTGAGTTTTCGAACAAATAACTCAACTCAGATACATACGATATTTTAGTAAAACAGATTTAATTTTCATCAGTAACAAATACTCTCATTAGTCCTTTCTTTATTATCTTTTGTTCTATTTATGTTATTTTTCAAAAACTCCACTACAACTCCTTTGTTATTTCTGTTACTACTGTTATTTATTTTCTTAATTTAAATTGACATTTATATAATTAATTTATATCTTCAACACTTTCCCTTGTTGATTTAAATTAACAGCTCATTAAACCTAATTCCCTACATTAATCTCTTTCCCTGAATCTGAAGTCATTGAATTCTTCAAAATTAATGTTGATATCGGCCTGCATTCTGTGAAGTTGAATCTCTCCAACACTTTCATCATCTGTGCTTTCTGATTGATCGTAATGCAATTTTCTTTTTGCTGGATGTAAATTCCCAAGAAATATTCAGCCTTCTTTGATGTGATCTTGAATTCATCTTTTAATTTTTCCAAAAACCTGTCTAAATTATCTTTATGTGTGGCATCTTGAGTTTTCTTCCATTGTTGTCTTGGTTCTGTTTCTGTTCTTAGGCTTGTTCTTTAACTTGCTCCTGTTCGATTTCTTGATCATCTATCTTGTCTTGAAGAGGCAGCTTCACTCTCTCTGCACACTCAGTGAACTTCTCTTGAAACTTGACCTCTCTCGAAGGATAATGTTGTGCTTTTCAGGTAAGTAGACTCTGTACCTCTCTTCTCCATCCTAACCAACAAGGTAGACCTTTGCAGCTTTTACATCCATCTTCTTCCTCCTCTGTATGGGAATGTGAGTAAAACAGGTCGATCCAATGATGCAAAGGTGTTTTATTCCTGGCATCACTTTGATCCACAGCTCTTATAGACTGCAACCTTTAACTGAAGATTTACACATCCTATAAAGTATATAAACTCCAATGCTTACAAGCTCAGCCCATATAGCTGCTGGAAACTGAATTTCTGGATTGGAGTACTTGAATGTCCTTGCCATCTCCACTATCATGTGGTTTTCACGTTCGCTGCCACCATTTTGTTCTGGCGTGTATGGTGCTGTCAGCCTCTGTGTGATCCCATCCTCTTGAAGAATTCTCCTCATGTCTTCATTGTTGAACTCTTTTCCAATGTCGCTCAAAAATTCCTTGATTTCCTTGATTTTTTGCATGCAAAATCATCATTTTTAGTGCCTCTTTTACGTCTGATTTTTCATTGATGATATATCCATAACGGTATTTAGTGTAGCTGTCCTTGAAGATTACTAAATATTGTCCTTTCTGGAACGAACAAGTCAAATGGTCCACAAGCATCACCTCACATCAACTCTCCCGGTTCTGATGCTTTCTTTCTCATCCCAAATGAGAGTCGATGAGCCTTGCCATAGATTCATGGCTTGCATAGCTCCATGTTCATTGAAACTTTGATTCCCAACTCTCTCTCATGCATCTCCTTGATGTGTCTCTTGTCCTGATGACCCCATCTTTCATAGTACAGCTGATAAGGGCCTCTTGAGCAAATTTCTCACTATCTGCATTCTTCCTGAAGTTCCTCTGAAACATACAAAGCTGTGTAGTCAATTTGTCAAAAGTCTTCACCTCATCCTTGGTCAGCAACATCTAACTTGATTTGAACATCTCGAAGGAGCTTGGTAAAATATGCAAAACTTTACATATTAAAATTAAATCATCTCTTTCTTCTTAATTACACTCTCTCAGTAATTATTGGGTGTCTGGGTCCATAACCCATTGAGCTTTCATGTCTTTACATTAAGCTTCCTAATTCTTGAGAATTCCATAACTTTCATTTTATTATGAATAATTTTCATGCAATAAATAATAACAATAATGTCTGGCAATATATCAAAGATTTCTTCTGTCTTCCCATCTGGTTTTTCAAAATTCCACTTCAAATTCATCTATATAAAAAAGTTTGTGTCTCATTTAATCTTCTATATAAATCATTAGCGAAATACCTTTTTTATTAAAAAACACAGCTTGTTGAGTTCAATCCAACTTTGAAGCCTGAGTACACGAGTGTGTGAAATGCAGTTAATGTTACACGGTGAGGCAAACATCATTATTGGGTTCCCAATCCTAAGATTGATTTGCAGTAGCAACCCCGAAGCACCTTCTCCATTCCTCCTGGTTGTCAGCCAGACTCTTCATAGTTATGTACATTGGAGAGGTCCGAGTTTTTCAGCAGCTATTCTTTGTATTCTAGCCTCAGTCTTCCTCTACACCTCTTCCCTTCATCCATACCCTCCAGCAGTGTTGTGACCAGTCCTGGGTGTTGGAGCAGAACCACCCTCCTCTTCTCTCTATCACTTTCCTCACCATGCTCAGCTTCAAACCTATTCAGCACAACACTCTAATGTAGATTAGACACTGTCTACCCAGCAAACTTCCAACATCCTCCAGTAAAACCACATTTCAAATGCTGCAAGTTGTCTTTCCCCTTCTCTCCCTAGCATCCATGTTTCACAGCCATACAAAGCCACACTCCAAACTAAAGTCTTCATGAGTATTTTTCATATTTGCAGGATGATGTTTTTTTAACGTTTTCTCGACCTTTTCTTTATTATTGAATTCCATTGGCCTGGTGTATTCTGGCCATTAGATCTGTCTTACTGTGTCCTTCTGCAATGATCACACTTCCCAGGTATGTGAACTGATTTGTGTTTTCCAGCGGGATTCCCCCAAGTGTGACTGGAGTCCTAGTTCCCAGTATGCTTACCACCATTAATTTTATTTTGGAGTGGTTTATTTTCATGTTGTAGAGGGAACCAATTAATGCATCCATCTTTTCTAGTGTCTCCTTTAATTCTTTCTCACTCACAGCCAGTATTGCAATGTCATCAGTGAATATTATTCCCACTTCCTTCAGGGCTCTGAATAGTTGCATGCACTAGACTATGTCAAATACTTTTTCACTATCTATGAAAGCAAAGTATATGTCTTGGTCAATCCCTAGTCATTATTCCAAAACTAACTTTGGAGAGAAAATGGTTTCTCTGTTCCTTTTCCCTTTCTTAACCCAACCTGTTCTGTCAGAACCATTTCTATCTTGCCTTCTGCTCCTCAAAGGATTATATTAGTTAAGTATTTTAATATGTGGTGAGGCAATATAGAAAATAAATATATTGCAGCCAAGGAATATGCCTAATCCAATGGAGCCAGTGCCTGATATAGGGCAGCAGAATGATTAGGACCCTGATCTCCATGAAATAATACTATAATAAGTTATACAACTTCATACTTTTGACTTGCAATTTATGGTTGGGTCACTAGTTTATATGACCCAGTAATTTTACTGATAAGAGAAATCAGTTCAGTATGTGAGAAATAAACATTTATGTACCACAGGTGTTATAGTGTAATTTGTGTTTCGTAGGTATAAATAAAGCTCAACTCAAGCTATGTTGGATGTCTTGTGTAACTCTGGTAGGAGGATATAGTTATCATTCCTGTTCTATCTATAGTTTTATGAAGTTCTGTTTTCCAGAAAACAACAATACATGGGTACTTATTTTATTCAATGATGTTATCATAGTATTATTTGAAAACTAATTTATAAATGCAAGGACAAAAATAGACATTTGATTATTGATAAGAAGAGGAAGCACTACTTGAGAGAAACACATGCTTAACCTCAAATGATATTTGGTTACTCACTAAATATTTGGGGAAATTTGAAAAAGGACGAGTCCCTACCTTTGAAATGGCTTCACTTCCAACGAAGCTTATCCTATGATCATCGCCAATCTCGCCATTAAAGACAAGCCATGCAGAGGCCACCTCCTTCAAAACCTTAACAAGAGTGCTAAGTCATTTATATCAATTCTGAAAAAGTGAACAAAAAACACCACGATGTTCAGGTATAGCCTTTCACGGTGTTTCATGAGGTGCTGATGGGCTTCCAGTGTCCCACTGCATTATTTTTCTTGTGCGGATTAGAGTTCCATCCCCATTCTTGCGAACATCTTCAGGCCAAAGTGATCCCATTGAGATTTGGCTGATTATAGAAAAGCCAGAATCACTATCCTTCTATTTTCTCAAAAGCCAAATGAACTACCTGTGCATAAACTCCAGGAGTGTGTACGTGGGAGTATAATAGATTTTGTGCACTGTGACCACTCCAAATCAATATTTTACATATTCCCGATCGTTCGTTCAGGATTTCTGAACTACCACTAATAGAGAACTGCGAAATCAACCTAGTTAAACAGCTTTCTTTTTCTACAGGGACATTTCTACTAAATCAAGTGGGTATACTTCACACCTCAAATTCCAAACTCCAGTACACAAAACAACTTTTTGGAAGTTTTCTTCATCAGAAGGCTGGTGGAGATATGGCAAGTACTTGACACTACGAGAGCTGCCATTGCAGTTCTGTAGATACGGATCACGCTTTACATGTTATTTCTAGGATGATAGAGGAACAATAGATTTTTCCCAAAACTAGATATTAATTAGTTTCGATAAATCATTGCGGATTTGTATTTAATTTCCTGCACAAACCTCACTTCAAAGTTTTTAAATATTAAATCGAATTAAAGTCAATGAAAATATTTGGCGGTAACTTTCGAAAGCTGATATTCCTCGGACATTGCGCTTGGCTATAGTCAATTTTTGAAAACTAAACGATTTTGCGGGTTTTGCGATGTTGAACAAATTATATTTGGCTCAAGGAAAATTTCTAATGCCAAAGAATTAGTGTTGGATTGAATTTTACTCTGGTAATTAGGGATCGTAGTTATCGGTAATAAATTGTCGGATCCAAGTCATTGGTTTCTAATAGTAATATTACTAACAATAATCTCATGGAAATCGTTTGATGCCTTTAACCATAGAATCCATCCCTAAGACAATATAGAATCTGTGATGTATGCAATTCGAGAATTTACTTGGGTTATCGTTTTTTCATGCCTGCAATGATGTCGATAGCGCAATTACTTTAGTCGTAATTCCATTACAGAAAATTATGAGACCTTTAATGTCCCTAATCGCCATTGCCATCATTTTGAGTTACATGTAAGGATGTGGTTAATCCCTCAGAAACTGTCTTTTTTACCTCGTCATGGTTTTAAGAATATATTTCAAAGTAACACCAATTAAAATTGAATAGGACAGTCTAATCTAAAAATTTCGAAAAATTACCAAAGGCTTACCATGATAGATTGCCTGAAACCAGGTTACTGCAGAAAACTAGTTTCTGGCATTATTTTCAAAATAATTGTTAAGGGTCTTGATATAGGACTCTTTTGTCCCAAGACGTTATTACAGTGTGAAATTATTTATATCTCACATACTTATGTATTTCAATGGTCAGTAGATAATTTGTTTTTATAACCTAATGTTAGAAATTGTTCACTTAGCTTCTGATATCTCACCTTCTCTTCTTATAAAGGCAACAACACCACATGATGACTTGATGTATGCAAGTATCATTTGAACCAATAGGTATTGAATTGAACCAACCTACCTACTGATCTGTGGAAAACTGCTTATCCCCACCTCATATATTTTGTAAAGATAGAAAAAGACAAGAGGTGAATAATTAAGAGGCATTTTTCTGGGCAATTAATTAAGTATGGTTATCATATTTATTATTAATATATTAATAATATTAATTAATATGATAATCATTATGAAAATTCTCTCTTGCAGATACCCTATACAAGCATTGGGTAAAACTATTATATGTATGCTAATGTGAATAGTATGCCTTTTTACTGTTGTAGGCTATTTATCTCGAAAATGTATGTGTAGAGGTTTTTTTGTACTTTCATGTGTATGATGCATTCGTTATTTTGTGCCAAGAGTTTAAACTGTAGTTCATGTATGTATTTACATCACAATTATGCTACTACTTGCATTAACACTTCAAATTCACTCCTTAAAATTGAAATGTATATATGAAATTATGAATATAATTACATACATAGGTGTATCCAAAAATGTGTGTACATATAGTATAGGTTTTGGTTTATATTTGATTTCCTGCTAATGCCGGCTTTTGTGGCATCTGTATGATAAAGGCAGCATTTCTTTCAAATTTCCACCACATGGTGTTCTCTCTTGAAAACAGTTCCTCCACTGGCATCTTCTGGTTGGTTCTCAAAGGTTGAAGTACTTAGATCTGAAGACACCTAGGAGAATGCAGGAGAAACTGTTGTCAAGATAGAACACACTATGTAGTAAAAACCCAAATGAAATGCAACCTTCATCAATTTCCTGTTGTGTTTTTCATGATAATGGTACATTATTTTTTTATATGAAGAAAGTTAAAACTGAATTGGTATGCTGCATATATATTCCATTGCAAAATAACACAAAAAAATCCAAATCCATCTTACATCAGGGTGTAAAGTTTGAACTGTTCTGTTTTTCAGGTACAACAAAGTGGTATTTTGAATATTGTAATTGCCATGTTCATGGACCAGACCTCCACAAGTTATATAAGAGTTGGGTAATAGGGAAAGGCAAATTTCTATGGAAATGTACCTGGTTTCCTTACAATTTATTAACTATCAAGCCAAAAGTAAACAGTGTTAGGAAAATGGAATGCAGGAGGAACTGGAATGATATTTAGAAATTGAATTTGATAAGAAGTAATTTTTAAGCTGATAAATTTGTCAATGTGTCTCAAGATTATAAACTTTTAATAATTGGGCTAAAAAATCTCAAAATATCAAATAATTTTTGGGACATACACATTTACACCCATTTGCTGTTTGGCATTTTTCTTTATATTAATGTTGATATGTTATAATAAACCTTTACAATTTGGCATTTCATTACCTATAAGTGGCCCTATTGGCCAGTTTTTCTTGTCATCGAATGTTGACTATGCAGGCATTTACATTTCTGTGATAATTTCCATCTTCAGATGTGTATAAGAAAACTGTAGGTACAAATAAAATTATGCTAACTACAATTTGATTTTAAAATGAGTTAAGAATTCACCAGTTAAAAAATAACAAAAACAGTAAACATTTAACTATTTTGATTTTTAGCTATCTTTTGCATTCTCAAATTTCAGGCAGCACTAAAGAAATTGGATATCTATTATTCAGTAGTCAGTTTTGAAATGGTAATCCTTGAAAATGTTTGACATCTATATTGAAATTTGAGTTCATAAAAAACTAGTGTTTTTTCTTGTTTCAAACCAAAAACTGCATCTGACTTTATAATTTTGCAGTCCAATTATTCATTATCTCTTGTTAAGGAAGAGCAATTAAACTGATTTTTAGTGCAGCAGATGGCCAACATTGTGGTAGTAAGATACATATCTCCCTTCCCTGGTTTGCTATAAAATATTTCTCATGGAACCAACGGAAAATTCTTTTGACTCAATTTGCTCCCAACAGATATAAATGCAATCGACATTGTCATATCAAGAAGATGGAATAATAAAAACAACCACGAGTGCCAATGGGGCAGAAAAATATGAATGCCCATGTTCTTTACTGATTGAAAGCTGTTAGGCATGCCACCATAATCTACATAAGTATGATAGTCTTATAATTTACAGTTTACCCTTGTGCTCTCCAAATTTTCTTGTATTTAAGCCATTAATGTTTTTCAACAAAATTTATGTTCTTTCTGTCTCCAAGCAAAAGATATCATGTCCTCAGCTCCTCATTTTTATATCTCCATCATAGGTATGCTCACAATGGGTGCCACAGCACCCACACTAGTATCCAAAGGGATGCCGAAATCGAGATGTGAAATTTAAAAAAATGTAAATAGTTGTTTGAAGAATACAATACATCTATATACCGACAAATTACAATGTTATCATTTGAATCTGGCGAGCATAGCTCGTGAGTGAAGTATTTTGTTCCCTTGATTACAAATAGCCTGAGTCTGACTCGAGCAACATCCGTTGAATGCAATGTAGGTGCCCAAGCATGGGCATGTGCATGATGGGTGCTGTAGATGCCACAGCACCCACACTGTGAAGGGGCACTGAAATTGAGGTAAAGGAGCACCAGAATTTATGTGTGAAATGTAAAAATATATAAATAGTTACTTGAAGAACGTAATACATTGATTTCCAGACAAACTACAATGTTTTCTTTTGAATCCGCCGAGCATATTCCATGTTTGTTTCCCTTTCCCTCGGGCTGTTTGGTACTTTTTCTCTCCCCCACCCCACCCTGTAAATGGACAGAAAGGGTGGGGTTTTCAGACCCGACACCCACATTAAAAAATCCTGTGCATGCTTATGATCTTCATGTTTCCATTTCTTATTGTACGTAGCAATCTTCTGCCAAGCCAACGTGATTTCATCCAACAGTTCCTCAGGAACTTATGTTTTTTATATAATCAAAGAGGTTGTTGTAGCCCAGTGGGTGGAATGCTTGGCTACTGACCGGGGGACCAGTGTTCGAGACCCGGTGACGACTCCGGACACCTCCAGCTAAACCCAAGCTGAGTCATTTTTCAGGTACCACATCTTCATGTGAAGCCACAGGGAAAGGAACTGGTCCCTCTACCCTGATGTGTGAATTACCACATGCCGTGGGCTTAGTACTAAGCTCTACCCTCACTTAACATACCAACCTTCAGGTTGAATTCTGTGGTATATAATCAAAAGGTTCAAAAGAAGGAAAAAATATATTTTCATATTCATTAAATATCTCTTCTCATTAATTTTACAAAGTTGTATAAGTGATATTCAATTCCTTTGTTGTTTTTTCTGCCTTCCCTAAGGTAAAAATCATCTTAGGAGCAGCCACAAGAATCATGTAATGTATAGACTTTTAGGCTAAACTTCTTGTCTTGTGTTACTTTGGTGCATATTATGTGAAAATTACCCTAACTTTGAAGAGAACAATAATTTTGTCTGCAGCAAGCTTCCACGATTGTTGGTAAAATTCAAAATAGCTTTGTTAAAAATGTTCTGGGTATGTAATACAGTTTTCTTTGTCACTGATAGCTTTCATTCATTCGTAAAATGCAGAATATGAAGGACTCTATTGCACTTTCCACTGATTAAAATTTACAGAAAGTAAAAAAGCTCTAAACTGTAGTGTTAGCTGCATCAGAATTAAAGAACTAGTTCTACATTTTAGCTGTCACAAATATTTATTAGTGATTCCAGTGATACAGAAATTTAACAAATTAAAACAAAAAATTCCTCATCCTTCTAAAAAGGTATTTTTAAATAAAACTCTTGAGTAAAAATTCAATGCTCTAATAAGATCACATGAATGTTGCAAGGATATTCAATACAATTATAAGAAGCTAAATAAGATACCAACACCCTTAAGAAGGAACTATGTACTAAGTCTCAATGGAACTAAGTAGGCACTTGAAAGCAAAGAAAATGTTTAGATTAAGGGGGATTTCAGGGTGACCCTTCTGTTATAAGATACCTATTTGATAAGGAATGTGCCATGGGAACTTCAGTGAGGCAAATGTAATAAAAGTTATCCAGGCATTATTTTATACCCAGGCATGTTTATAGAGTGGCCATAATATGAGAAAAATCAAGTAGGTAATATCTTAAGATCCCATTCAGTCAACATGTCCCAGTTTTTATCAGAATATTTCCCTTTCCTCTAATAACCTGCTAAATTAGCCAGGAGGTAGGGTGCTCTCTAGCTCACTCAAAGGTTGTGGGTTCCTGTCCTGCCTAAGGCATGGGTGTTGAGTTTGAGTGGTTAATAATTAAGTGATGTTTTTATATTCTTTCAGAGTAATTCATTTCTTCTATTAGGAAAACTGATAACTAAAAAATAAATAAGAGCTTTATATCATAGACTTTTGGCAATGAAATATGCTGAGTTAAATATAACAAAAACTATTCTGTTTATTGAATGTATCATCTTAATTTATTTCACCATTATGGGTTTAGAAGATAATTTGTGAAAGGTGCCAGAATTTTCTTTCTTTCCACTGAAAATTTTTGTAATTAGTATCTCTAAAGAATGATTATCAACCTATAATAAAACACTAAATAATCTGTTTTTGCAGTCAAAATGAGAACCATCCCAAAATTTTAAGTAGTATTAACATTTTGAAAGAAATGAATTAACGTTCCATTTTTCTGTCAAGCCCGTATTATGCTTTATTTTCATGTTGAACATTGTATGTAATACTTCATGGGATGCAGGTAACCAACCACAGTGATCAACCCGAAGATTGGTATGTTAAGTGACGGTAGAGCTCACCTAGTACAAAGCCCACGGCGTGTGGAAATTCACACATCAGGGTAGAGGGGCCAGTTCATTTCCATGTGCCACCTGTGTTTTCCCATGAAGATGTGGTACCCGAAAAAACACTCAGCTTGGGTTTAGTTGGAGGTGTCCGGAGGGTGGTCACCCGGTCTCGAACCCGGGTCCCCAGGTCAGTAGCCAAGCACTCAACCCACTGGGATGCAGGTATATATTCCTAATTTATTTGAAAGCTATGGATACCTGCTAAAAATTTCTGCTTTTCGTTAATTAAGGATTTATAAATGATTTGAACAGGTTTTTTTTCTTTCTTCTCGTTACCCTAATCTTAAATTTGTCTTAAACACACTGCCGTGTCCCAAAATATGCCCATTTAAGTCTTTTCAAACATTTAATTGTTTCTTCCTTCAACTACCCTTCTTATTAAATCTTCATTTTAATCCAACCTTTTATTCCATTTTATATTTTGCGTCCTCCTAACCACCAATTATTCCTTGCTTCCCGTGTACTTTTTCATAATGGAAAAAACATATCATGGTTTGTTATTGTAGTTCAAATTCGGCGGGAATTATGACGAATAAGCTTCGATGTCTCGTTCGCTAATCGATCGGTATCACATGTCCAGCGATAACTCTGTAAACTTTTATTAGGTTAATAGCATTTATCAAGTAATATACATTCTCTAAGCCACAAAAATGTCTGCAGTGTATGATCATTGCTTTAAAACAGTTCTTAGGCTTACGCAAGAGGTTGGAAAGGTGTGTACATCTTGTTTTTTTGGTAAATAATAGTATGGTTGTATTTAAAAGTGACGGCTGAACTTAGATTTTTTCAAGGTGCATTTACTAATTTTTACTGTATTCTTTGTGAAATGTGCTTTCCATGGAATAATTACAAATACCGGGAATTGAACTTGATCGCCACTGTAGAGTACCCGAAAAATAATTATAACTAAGTGTGTATTCTTAAAAAACTTAATTTTTCAGCTCATCCGCTCGAGGATAACTTCAGCAAAAACTGTAAACACCAAAGATAGCGATATAGATTTTGTTACAGAAACTGATAAAGAAGTTGAGGAAACTTTGATCAAAGGCTTGTCTGCGGAATTTCCCGATCATAAGTGAGTGGCCTTGACTTCACTGAACAGCCCCCATAATCTGCAAATCTTATTATATTTTCCAAGTAGATATTGGTAATTCTCTGGAATTCTACATGATGGCCACATTGACATAGAGTTTAACTTTACTCTTTCCTAGTTATACTTTTAAATAACATGCAAAGCACAGGGCAGGGATTTCCTCTCTATGGTAGTTTTACGTACCCTAACTCTTATTAAAGTTTTGCTTAGTTCAGTGAAATATCTTTAAATGGATGGAATAATGGCCGATATTTTAACTCTTCCGCGATTTCATACTATTACTCTCTCTTGTTAGGTTCGTTGGAGAAGAAAGTACCTCAGATGGAACTAGTCAGAAGGTTGTTCTGACTGATAGCCCCACCTGGGTAATTGACCCTGTTGATGGAACTCTAAATTTTGTGCATGGGTACCCTCATATATGCGTTTCTATTGCACTTTTGGTTGAGAAAATACCTGAAATTGCAATAATATATAATCCAGTTTTAAATCAAATGTTCACTGCACGAAAGGGCCAAGGAGCTTTCTTAAATGACCAGCCAATCAAAGTATCCAAAACTGAAGGTAAATGTGAAATAGTTACAAAATTGTTATTATTTCCGTGTATGATTAGTTTTCTCCACTCCATGCCCCCAAATGAGACTTTAATTCCCGTAATTTATGGGCACCTGGCTATATTTCCACTTCATTTCAAATGTCCACCACAGAGATCATATGGAATTCTGTTATAAAAATTTCACATCATAATATTCACAAAAGTTAAAGATATTTTTCCTAACATATGAATGGTAGTGAAAGTAATGAATTTTGTACACACACCAATGGACACATGGAAATTCATGATGATACCTGTACTGGTTTTCAGTATCTCACTTTTTTCTTTTCCCTTCATACCATTTCTCCACCATCCTCACTCTGATTCTGACACATCTTACATAGCAACCGGTATGAATGAAATGATTTCTTTAGGTACTTGAGAGAAATTCTCAAACGGACATTCTATTATTTCTAAAGATTCTGAAATGCAACAACCTATAAGTCAGAATTGACTGTTTTCATCCAATTTTCCAAATAATTGGTACCATTTGGCAATTCTGAAGTTGTACAGTGATTATCATTTGACCAAACCATTTTACTGTAAATACTTATTTCTAGTCACTTGAATCTTATCATCATTTGATGTAAAGTGCTGCATAATATTGTGTCATTACTTACACTATCGTTCATTTGTTAGTAACACTACTTTTAATTTTTATTAGTACTATTAAATTAATTATATATAACAGGGATATTACTCTTTAGTATGTCGAAATTATTAAGTAAATTTTATGCTATTATATTGTACATGGAATGATTAGCTAATATACTATGTTTATTTCCTAGAGTTATCCAAAGCACTGGTGTGCTTTGAGTTTGGATGCAGTCGAAATCCTGAAAAGATGAATTTTGTGAAAGAAAATGTGTTACGCCTTTTTCCTCAAGTTCATGGGTAGGTAAAAATGACTTTAATATACTAATAATTTGTGTTGTTTGGCTGTTTAAACTTGAAATAATTGTTAAAAGTGTCATATCTGCAATAACTATTTTAAATGCTTTCTCATATTGGTTGTAATAATTGGATTCTTGACATTGTGAAAAAATTATTAACTGCTTTGAACTCTTTTGAGAAGTCATCAATTTTCACTACAGTGTACTTCAAAATGGTATGTATTATTCCATGAGTAACTTATGGTTAAAATTTGTCCCAAAAACACTAGTTTGTAAAATATTCCTCTTTGTATACTAAGTATTTGTAAAGTCTTCGAGAAAGTTGATTGTTTGACACTTTCGCTTTTTGAAATTAAATTTCCAGTAATTCATTGTTATTCTCTGTTTGAGAGTGACAGTCATTTGGTTGTATACTGTAACATGGTGGTACAAATACAATGGTCATTAAATCAGTGACATATTTTGTTTCTATTCATCATTGTAATGTAGAAAATTGATATTGTGTGTATTCATAATTCTCGTGTCATATAATTTTTTTATTATACATGTGATTCATATATAAGTCATTCAGTTGGATCATTTTCGAATTGTATTCATGTATGCATAGTGTAGCCAACAATCTCATTTAAGGTTGTACTGACTAATTTTTACAAACTAATTATAATAATAATCTTTATTTTAGCAAAAAGCTATTCAATACACAAAGACATAATGTACAATGAGACATAAATATTCCACTTCAGAGTACAATTTAATCATTAATACTCTATTTCACAATCAAAAAATTACAATTTTTACCTGTAACTATCCATTCCCTTAATTTCATTTTAAATCTGTCAATATTTTTGCAATATTTTATTTCCGGATGCAATTTGTTATACATAGCCAAGCCCTTGTAGAAAAAACTGATTAAGAGGTGCCAGAGGACAATTTGAGGCACAGTCAGATCCTTCCTTTGAGTCCCTAATGGAGAAATGGCTGCATTTGGTGCTGCGTCTTTAATGTGAGCAAGTGTGTGTGCTTTTTGGATAGATTGTTTGACTGACTGGATTTGTGCATCATTGATGGTGTGGATGCGTGGTGGGGAATAAATGGTGATAGATGCAGGATGAGACAGAATAGAAGAATCTTTAGTTTCTCTTTCAGTGTAATTATCAAGTTTCCATTGACCTCTGTTTCTCCAAATTTCCTCACTTGGGTCAATCATACCTCATATTTTTCCTCTATATTCCTTAGAAGATGACTACATTCCTGTGATTGAACAACTTTTCCTTATTTTATATTCACTAAGTTTTAATACAATGGCTTCAGTTCCAATTAATTATACTCAGGTTTGATTATCTTAGCTGCTTGCAATAATTTCTTTGGTTAAAATTATTTTTCCCTACATTTTGAAGGAATTAGTACAGTATTCTGCTAAATATTAGGTTGTGTCAACCTAGCCAATAATGGAAGACAACTTAATTAGTTGTATGTAAGCATTGTACTTATGGAATTTTAACAGTGCAGAGGAAGTTATTGGCTCAAAAAGCACAATATAACTGTCTGTATGTTACTATATCTCATTAACACAAGTAAAAGAGGCCAGGAATTGTAAGTTTATTTTGGGAGTTGACAATCACATCATGCAGGTTGGCTTCTTTTTTGTTAGTAGCACTCTTTGAGAAATTACTGCCAAATAGAAATTAATAAAGGACCCACAGTTTTAAAAAGTAATATTTGCTGAGATATATGTTTCATTTTCTCATTTGGCTCTGTAATAACATCTATTGAACATACAGTGTTTTTTTAGCTTGAAGTGTATTCATCAATGATCATCTAGACTTTAAAAAATTATACCCCAGAGTGAAGTATTCTAGGGAATGCTAAGTGGAAATTAAATGAGCACCAAAACTGTAAATTTGTAGATAGGAAATCGTCTGCCTGTATGAAAGCCTGCTTATATCTCCCATCACCATTCATCTTGGTTCCTTATTTATTTTAAAGTAAACCTAATGATTAGCTTAATCCAATGGCAATAAGAGTGATAACACAAGTGGTGGCGTCTGGTCTCCAAATATTTCTGTTTCCCAATCAGTTAGGTGTGTGTTTGTGCAGTGTGCTACAAAACACCACATCTTAAGCAAACTCGACAGCTCTTTAGTGTTTATCAGTCGGTAAATTAAAGTAAAAAGAATGTGGATGGAGCCACTGGAGCTCGAGTATTGGGAAGTGGTTAGTTACCATAGTACATTCTCTTTATTTTTGGCATAAGCAACTTTTTGAATGTTATGTTCTGTAATACCAAAGATAGGGAAAATGATTGTCACCAAATTTTAACAAATTACCAAAGCATCAGTCTTAAACACTACTCATATTTCTATTCACTAATTTTGGGAGACTGTGTGTGTCTGTTTTATACAAGAAATATAGTGGAATGAATGAGTTTTGAGTGTATCAAAAGAAGAAAAATGTCACGAGTCCAGTGGGTCCCCACTTAATTAGTCATCAGTCAACCACTCAAAATTGGAAATTCATGTATTTGATTTTGAATAGGTTTTAAAGTTTATCCTTAAAAATTTACTCCCTATTTTAAAAGAGGCTGCAACTTTGTTTTTTAGAATTAAAATGGTGTGAAATTTATGCACTATCTCACAAAATCAATTCTTGTCAAATGGAGCTTCAATTGTGCATTCTCAAAAATGTTAATTACTTGGTGTCAGGCCGGTGAATTTCCTAATTTATCATTGTAGCTGCCAATATTGTCTCACCTTGTGGATTTTATTGTATCATTGAAACTCTTGTAATTGAAACAATATGGAAAATATGTATTGTACTTTATTGGCAGGGCTTTGTTTGGTCAAACCAGTTTGTTTGTGTCCTGTATTTATTTAAAAAAAATCATGTTGTTAGAATGTTTATAATATGCTAATATAGCTGTTCTAACAGTTGTTTCACCAGTAACTGAATTGATTACTGTATGTATTTTGTTCAATTTTAAGCAGTGTTACAAAGTTCAATGAAGCCTTTTTTCATGATTTGGTGTATTTCTTTCTCTTTACTTGAATCATACAAAATGTGGATTCATTTTCCCCAATTTTCCTCATATTTATTGTGACTCATTTTTGTAACTTTTGAAAAAAAATAGCTCAATGTTCTTTGAAATTTATTTGAAAATCTTATTAACTTGTTGATTTGTATTTTTTTTATTGTTTCATATGGTAAACGGTTGTTTGAATTTGGAATTAAGCTCCACTTGTGAGTCGTGGTTGTGAGAGTGAGATGGTTGATTGTGCATGTATGTGCATGCCTCCTCCCTTGGTGGACACATCCTTTTGGTTGACTTCAATTGATTTCCCCGAATAATACTGATAATATTTATTCAGCAATCATATGGTACAACCATGGCAGATGTCGTCAACCATGACATATGTAATGTTAAAACTAGTCAAACAGATGGAATGGTTGAATGTGAATGTCTGTATATATATATATATATACATAGATATATATGCACGTGAGAATGCCTCAATATTTTGTGGGGAGATTGATTGCTGTGTGTTCTTTTTTGTTTAATTGCGAATGTATGAGTCTTTACATTGGTGCATGTGCCTCTTTTCCTTGTTCCAAAGAGAATTCCACAAGCATGGCGGCAATGTCACAATGGGATCGAAATCGTTTAAGTAACATTATTGTATATCTTTGCACCCTCCATTTATTTATGCCCAATAATTTAAGTGCTTCATCATGATACTTCATGCAGTGGAAATGAATCATCTGTCCCATACTGTACAGAACCCTTTCATTTTTTACTGTTTTCCAATGATGTGTAGTTATAAGTGTATGAACATTTGTGTTTGAAGGCTGCATATGACTGTAAGCCTGTGTAGTTCTATTGATGTGTTCTAATGAGTTCCCAGCACATTTTTGTGTACCATTTCTTGATTTGTTACTGTTCTCGAAAAAAAATAATTTTGAGATAGCACAAATGAATCATCTCAAGTCATGGCTCTTTTTCCCACTTTTCTATTAATCTTCCAATTGCATTAAAATTTGATATTCATTCAGCCATATTGTTGTCTTAACTTCCATTGGGGGCCAGTTGGTGCCATAGTTGAGCAATGTCTTTTCACCTGGTAAATTAATTGAAAAAAGTGGAGTAAAGTATTCATGACATGGTTCCATTGCTGTTATAGAATGGAATGAGACTGATTGTTTGATTATGGCTGAGAAGAAATCTGGAAAATTTTATGGCTCTTTCTTCACACCAACTGTTTTTTTTAAGTGCATTAATCTGTGCTCTGATCCTACTTGTAAGCTAACACATCTTAAGGAGTTGGAAATGGGACTTGGGTCACCCCATATTCTTGGTATATTTTTGGTTGTACAAACTGGTCATTGAGGATGTTTGTTTTATTTCCTTTCCATGGAGTAATTTGAAAGGAGTGATTTCATTGCAAGAAACCATCAAAAGAGTGAAGCGTTGTGGGATATGTAAGATAGAATGAAATGCCGTGCACCTGAGTCCCTCATGTTCTCTCACTTGGAAACTTGTGCTGCTAGCTCATGATATTGTAAATTTTATGATAATTGGGATACACGATTTATAAATTCAATTAGAAAATCATTTGTTATCCTCTTTCATTATTTTAATAATGAGTTGTCAGCAGATAATAAACATTTTGTTTATAATAAGTATATTGCTTTTCTTTTATTTTAATTCCCTTTCAAGCATTCCTTATTAAATATTTTTTAAAGCATGGATATTTACATTGACAAGAACGAATTCAAGTCATTCGTATCAAAAATTGATTTGTCATCAGTTGGATGGATGAAAGTTGTTTCAAGTAAAAACTGACTTGGATATTATTAAAGTTAAACATATTTAATCATTTTTAATGGTCACCATGTACACCTATCTATCCATATTTAAGATCACAGAAGTGTTAAACTAGATGGAATTTGCACATAGGGAAAAATAAAATTAAAATAAGTTTCTGAAGAGAGAAAATAATCACCAATGATTGCACTACTGAAAAAGGCTTTATTCATCATGGTATATTTTCTAGATCTAAGCAAAAGTCAGAAAGACAATTTAAATGTCAACTGCTGTTGTGTATGAACATAGTGGTTTTGAAATATTAGCAGTAAAAATAATTGTCATAACTGAATAATTTGAGCTGCTAACCAGAGGCTATTTCTAGTCCGTGTGATGACCAGGATGTGCTGCGAAACTCAAACCAGTGATTTCCTAGTTATGAGATAAGAAATGGCATCACTGGAAAAGAGCCTCATGTTGTTTTTTTTCACTGATGCAAAAGCCTACTAGTTCTGACCCAAATGCTAAGTTTTTTATGTTCTTTCATGGTGGCTGCTCTTCAGTGTCCAACTGTAATTTACAACTGGTTTTCCCAAGTCTTTCAATAGAAAAGTTCAGAAGTAGTGCTGGAATCGGTCGTCATCTATAAGAGAATAAAATTTTTTAGAACAACAGAGTAAGTGTAAAAGAGTTAAAAAAAGTAACACATTCCCATGAGGTAGTGGGTTGATGGGAAGATCTACACTACCTCATGGGTGATTGGGAGGTTTGGTTTGAGGTTAGCTACACAGGATAGAAACAAGACAGCTGACCTCTGATTATTTTTCATCACACACATCATGGGTTTTTATGTGATTGAGTTTACTGAGGATGCGATGACATGATGAAACAATATAGAAATTACCATTTTGTGTATTTTCACAAAATAAAGAGCACTGAAAGCATGACAGGTTTTGACGTTGATCATTGAAAGCCAAATAAATCAGATGATGATTTGCTGTCAAATGCTTTTGTTGAACTTATTAATTTGGTTGAAAGTGATGCAGAATCTGGAACATTCACTGCTTTAGGAGGTTTTCTGCCAGACTTATGCCCATTAAGGAACATAAAGATATCTACCAAGGTAAGTCAAAACTCAATATTTTAGCCACTTGTGTAGACTGTAGTACTATGGCAAAGATTCATGTCTTTTCACACCTTTTGTCACCTGGTACATATATGTGAAAAATTCCAGAGCTTTTTCCTGGAATTCGTGGATTTTCCCATTTAAATAAATAAATATATTAATATCAATTTGTTTACATCATTTTTTAAATCCTTTTGCACTCTGAAAACAGGGTAAGTAAAATATTGTATTTATATTTTTTATCTCCTAAACAATTTAGGAAAAAAAATATTTATTAAACAAAAAACCGGGCGGATAGATCAGCCCATGGATTTTACTTCACAGTTCTTGTAAGAAACAGCCTCTGGCTTAGCATGGAAATCCTTCATAGTGGGAGAAGAAAAAACTTTGCGCTTTCCACATATACATAATTTTATTTTCATGACCCAGGTTTTGTTGCTCAGATGATGATGTCACTAAGCGACGAAACCCGGGTCGTGAAAAATAAAATTATATGTGGAAAAAGCAGAGATTTTCCTCTCTCACCTAACGATTCTTTGTATTCTTCCACACAATAATCTTAATAAATTCACCACTAAAGAAATATAGCACAAGGTAAGACTAAAAGATAGTTCTAAAATCTTGACTAAAAGAGGATTTTTAAAGAACATTATTTACACCCTGCACATAAAGGTAAAAAGAATGACTGTGCAGAACAACGAAAAACTATTGAAAAAAATGTACTTGCTGCTGCACATGTTGCTTCTAAATAAAAATTATAATGAGGAAATTGGAGTAGGATTGTAATTCCTGAACACAAACTGATGACTTAAAGAAAAGACTTCTAATGTGTAACTATGGTTTCTTCTAATTATAAACAAATGTTTCTTGAGAAATACTTCCTATATACACCCAAAACTCTGCATTTAATTCAATTATTTCAGAGAACAGCTGCTGATTTCAGGAAGTTGTCCCTTAATTTTCAGTTTTAACTGGTAAAAAGTAGCAACATCTCTTATCTGAAGCAATGCATCTTGTACAATTGATGCTGGGTGAAAAAGCCACATTGACAAATCTCATAACAATACTTTCTCCATAGTCTGTGCAATTGCATAACACACAAAAGTCAGTGTGCTAACCTAACCCGAAGTAAAAGATTTCACACAAATACATCTCATAGTAAACACTAAGAAATAACTGAAATATCACAATAAATTTAATATCGAAGAGACAATCCTAAAGGAAGTTGCTACACTGTAACAAATGGCTACACAACCTGTGTAACCATTCTAGCAGCTCTAGTATACATTTTCTATATCTCAAGACATCTGCCGTATGTCAATAAAAAACATGAAATTCATAAAAAATAAATAATCATCAACACTATACACATTCTAAATCTACATTCATATAGAAAAGACATCTAAGTTAGTGGCAGACCATAGTGCCAGGGAGTGAAATTCATTTATTTGCTCCAACAAGATTTAAGAAGCCAAACATCTTCACCTAAATTTAAACTAGTTTTACTAAGAAAGCCATTATATTCAGTTGCTGAATTTTGTGATTTATGTAAAGAGAACCCTAAAAACTGTGTATAATACTACGTATTGTAGTATATCTTCACAGTAAAATGAATTTACTTCACTGGCAAATTGTTGCTTTGGTTGGAATCATATTTGTCAAACAAGAAATTGTCAGGTACAATTAATGACCAGCATTTTTTCATAATCATTGCTGAATCTGGTGTTCCTCAGAGTTCCCATTTAGGTCCACTATTGTTCCTGCTATTTGTTGATTATGGTTCCTTGACATTTTATGGTTCCTTGCTATACTCTTTAATTATGCCGATGATTAGAAAAATTTCAGTAAATTTGATAGTGACAACAGTGTTATTAATTTAAAAATGAATTCAGATACATTCTCATCATGGTTTAAATGGGTTAAATATTAATATATCTAAATGCAATTGTATGTATTTCATTTAGCAAGTCTAGGTTTCCTATATATAATTATTATTACATTGGTTACAAAAAGTATAATTTATCTGTAACAAGAGGTATAATTTCTTCTCTGAAGTTTGGGAGGATGTCTACTCTGATAAAAATGTTGCCCAAAAATCTAACTCTTTTCTGAATACATTCATAATGATTTTTAAACATATCTTTCCACCCAAGACTACTACTTTCACTGCAAAGAATAAAAAACTAAATTCCCTAAATATCTCATTGCCATGGGCAAATATGTACACTTCTTATATCATCAGAGCAAATAAATTAATCACACTTTTCATGATGTACATATCTTGTTACATTAGCAAATTAAAGACTTTATAAAGACTCAGAATGAGGTTTACATATATTTTCCTAACAACCAAGTCAAATCTGCGTGGAAAGTAATTAAACATCATACCAATCCAAATCCTGTATCTACAAGCCCTACTTGCATTCATTTCAACAATGTTGCCATTTCAAATCCACTATAGATAATTCTTTTAATAAACAATTCTTCCACTCAAATCCTAGTAATAATAATCTAAACCTAAAGAAAGTTTCGCATTCAATTTTTCTCTTTCCCTCTATCCCTCCTGAAATTCAAAAGGTTATAAACTCATTTGCCAACAAGTGGTCGGTAGGATATGATGAAATCCCAATGCCCATTGTCAAATTTGTAGCCAACTGGATTTTGGAACCCCTGTCTGATATTTTTAACTTATCTCTCAATGAAAGGCAGTTCCCTTCAAACTTAAATTTAATTGGTATAACTAAAAACTTAATTGCTATAATTTCACCAATTTATAAAAAAAGGTTCTAGACAGGATTCAGAAAATTATAGACCAATTTCATTGTTATCTGTTTTCTCCAAAATTTTTGAAAAATTGATGTATGCATTGTAAATTACATTCAACATTTCGATTTGTTACATACATCCCAACACAGCTAAAGAGAAGGTAGATCTACCACTTCAGCTGCCTTCCATCTAATTAACCACATATACCAATCACTAAACAACCACCAACTGGTCATTGGTATGTTCTATGACCTTAGTAAGGCCTTTGATAAAAGTGATCATTCAATTTTATCAAAAAGCTGAAAAGCTAAGAAATTTCTGGCTTGGCTCACTCTTGGCTGATGTCATATCTATCTAATCGTCAACAAATTGTCCAGATTAGATGCAAGTCTACTATAAGAACAAATGCCTATAGATCAACACCATTGGAAGTTAATTGTGGAGTTCCTCAGGGATCAATCCTTGGAACCCTCTTGTTTATTATATTCGTAAATGACCTACCTCCCTCTTTGCCATATAGCAAGACAGTTTTTTATGCAGATGGTACTTCTTCCCTGAACTCTGAAGACACTCTATCTGATCTAATAGTATGCACAACAAAACACGATTAGTAGCATGGCTTTATGGTTTCAAGTAAACAATTTGATTTTAAATGACAACAAAACCTGTTTCATGCAATTCCATTGCAAAATATCTCCCTTCTATGTAATCCTTTGCTAATAGTTAACAATAATATAATCCAACACTCTTAAATACTGGAATTTTTGGACCTCCACTTGAGAGAGGATCTTGACTGGGCCACTCACATTGATCAAGTAGCTAACAATCTCTACAGGAATTTTCATGATAAGAAAGCTAGCACAAATTACCTCCATGATAACCTTGAAAATGGTTTACTATGCATACATCTACTCCCGTATTTCACATGGTATCGTTTTCTGGGGTAATTCAAGGGCTGCTTTGAAAGTATTTTCTTTACAAGGAAACTGTTTCAGGGTTAACTCTGTGGAATTTCTCCATATTAGGAAGAGAAATAAAAAACTTTGCAATTCCAC
>WURS02000016.1:5585378-5606333 GCA_011762765.2 Rhinocypha anisoptera | reverse complement strand
TCCACAAATTTTAAAATTTTTGGAGTTCACCAAGTGATTTTCATTTCCGTAATGGATAACTTCCACCATATCACGCCAAGAAATATTACTGCTGCCATTAGCTGTAGTTAAATACCATCAGAAAACCCTAAATAAGTACATATATCCTATTCTAAATAAATAAAAGTTAAAGGAGGAATTTGAAAAGTAACCTGATGATAGCATAAAATGCAAATCCGGGTCATGAATAAATCTCTTATCAAATGAAATTCACATAAGTTTTCTTCTCCAATATGGAAAAATTTCACACAATTAACCCTGGAACTTCACGGTTTGTTAAAGGAGGAAGTTTCATTGTTGGAAAAGATTTTCTGGAAAGAAGAATATGGGTTAGCCATTTCAAGAAGTTGAATAGTTCAGCAAAAAAATATTGGTGAACGTGAAAAGTGATTCAGCATCTCAAACTTTTTTAGTTAAGACTCCCTAAATGACAACATCCACATCAATTATGCCATTCAGATGATGATAAAGCTCAAACTGAATATTCACTAAAACACTAAACCATAGAAGCATTAAACATGAATATCAGTGTTACCAAATTTCTATTGTTGAAACAAATATATTCAATACCAGAATGTATCATGGTAAGATAGTGCCATTAAATACATCATATTGAATGGCTGCTGGAAAAACTAGTTTTAAAAATAACGATTGTAAGACCTTTTTTTAAACTCAATTTTTTTCAAGAGATATTAACTCTGATTATGAAATAATGAGCTATTAGCTGAGTTTAGAAAATAGAATGAAAAAAGACATTTACATATGAAACCTAAGATTTTAACTATCTTTTTTGCCATACACAGGTAAAACACTTCTGCTATTGCACAAGAAATGCGATAAGACTGCCCAATCGTAAACATTGACCTTGATGTCGATGTGAAATGGTCATAGTCATTCAGAGACAACATTAAAAAACAATCAATTTAAAAAATCGTACCTTCAATAATTATACTGCTTAGCAATGATAGAGCTTCAAACCCCATTCTCTTCTTTATGGGTATTCAGCTCATTGCAATCACTTAGAAAAAAGCATAAACAGTAATCTTTCCACTTAATGAAGACGCGTAATTGGGAAGTAATCTACTTCTTTTGATACACTACCTAACCAGAGGAACTTTGATAGTCAACTACTGAAAAGAGGCCATATATAATGGACAAGTCAAATATTTAATGTTTCAAATTTAAGTTACAGCCACATCTTTCACAATTACCAGCAAACATCACCAGAGTACAAAACACAGCTTATCTGGCGCAAAGACAATTATTTTTATACTTCATAGAAGTACAGCATGCTCATGATAAGAACTTGACGCACACAGCAGGCAATATGTGGGGAAGTAAGATGTGAAATAAAAAAAAATAAAATCTGCATCATGAGACATATATAATAATTTTATTTGCTTTACTTCAAGCAATATGGGAAAATCTAAACCACACGTATATCCAAATACCTATACACAATAAGACTAACTCATACAGTTGAAATAAAAAATGCTAAATTAAGTGGCTGTGGTATAGATCAGAATTTTATGTATAAAAATGCATTATGTTACATTACAAACAAATATGCATTAATTAATTTCACCAACACACATTTTGGTTTCCACGTCATACAGAAAGGTACAACTTTTCTTCACTCAGTGGAATGTCCAAATCTTCAATACATGAGAACAATTGAGAAAATTTCTTTACCCTGCTGATTAAACAAAGAGAACACACAACTCGTTACACCATTCCATTACTCTGTAACTTACTTTGGAATATAAGTTGAAAATGAATGACATAAGCTTAAGAACAGTGCTAGGCTTCTGAATTGAGATAACAGACTGAAAAAAATTTCAGCTGCTAACTTTAATATAATATTCTCCAAGGAAATATGAAAGTGTGTCCACCACATAATTAACAGCAAAAACATTAATACTTTAGAATTTATCAATTATTCGAGTTCCCCTGCTGTTCAGCAGTTCGATTCAAAGTCTTTTCGAACATTTTTTTGGTGTCACAAAATCCCTTTTTGGTTTTACCGAAAGAATTTGGACCGGTCGAGGTGGGTGTATCCCTGCCTATGTTTCTCATCCTCATACGTGCCTCTGGAGGCATTTCCTCTGGTTCATCGTCGTCATCTTGACAAAAAGCTGCAGCAACTGACGTTGACTTTGGCTTTGACGTGACTTTTGGAGGTTGCTGATTTTGAGCATTCAGTTTTATCTGTATCCCTTTTTTGACTGTGCCTACAGGAGCAATTGGTGCAGACAACTTAATGGTCTTCCTGTCAGGTTCTGAATCTTTTTGTACTTTTCGAGTTGGGTCCAATTCATTGGAATCTTCAGATCTTCTCTTACCTGTATAATGTAATATTGAATCGGAATTATTTATACATCTTTTAGTTGATATGATAATGTGTACAAAACTTAAAAATAGTTAATTGGAATTTAGTGTTATCATGCTAGGATCAACAATAAAATAATCAACTGATTTAAATATATTTGTACCAAAGCAGAAAGGTAACAAGAAACTCTGAAAACAATTCTATCTACAAATTAAAAAGGAATGTTTAACTCCAATTGATCATCACAAAAATATGATTTTATAATGATGATAATAGGCAATAGCCACTTACTTTGTCTCACTTCTGCAGTCGCCATTTTGAGTATGGAACTATATTTCGCGGTCTTAAATACGATACCTCAAAATAACTTAAAACTGTGATATCATGGCAAATACACTGTGTATATTAACCAAAACACAACTAAAAGTTACAGATGAGAACAAATGACTACGAGATATTTCCAATTTTCTCCGCTACTAACCGCCGCTGGTGGCACTAGCGCTCAAGCGTTATTGAACTGTAGTCCGAAACAGATGAAGTAAGACATGCACGAATTAGCAGACGACTGCAGGGAATTTTTTTATTTCATTATCTGTTTTTAGACCGAACTTCGACGCAGTCTATGTCGTTGTTGGTTCATAATGTGTATATTAAATAGAAATGAATTATTATTTATTTATCAAAATTATATGACTTAAATAGAAGTGTAGTTATCCCATGATGGAAGAATGTTTAGTTTGGAAAATACCGAGAATTTGCGGCTCCGGTTTTACAGAGTACCGTCTCATTCTTTCATGCCATTTTCCTGTGTATTAACCCGATTTATAACGTTAAATTAAGATTATTTTTCACATCGCTAATTATCTATAAATTAATTTCCAGGGTGAAAGTGGAACTGAAAAAGAAGCAAACAACTTATTGGATCCCGGTAAAACTCGAAATGAGAAAGATACTTCGGAGGATCCTTGTCCAGTCCTTCTCACATACAATGATGCTCCTAGCTACCTGAAGTTTAATCCGTATATTAGAACGGGCTATAGAGGATGTTTGAGCACCAAGATGTGTTTGGAAAGGTATTTGATGGAATACAAAGTTTTAATTATGATAAATCTTCAAAATACTAACATTGATATATGATAATTAATTTTTCAGCATATTTTGGTGGACAAATGAAACGATAAATATCTGGAGCCACATTTTTGGTTGGATGCTTTTTCTTGGGCTTTCATTTTATGATTTAGTGTTGTTGAACATCCATGCACCAGTCTTAGATAAACTTATAGTTGGTCTTCTGCTAGCCTGCTTTCAGGTAATGTGGATGTATGGTGTTAATATTTTTAAATACATTGGTATTACCTGAGTCAGTTGCCATTAGAAATTAATAACCCCGAAATGCATATAATATTTTCATTTTGATATATTTTTTTCCAGGCGTGTATGATACTGTCTTCCTTATACCATACATTTTCATGTCGTTCTGAAAAGGACTACTTATGCTTCCTGTCTTTTGACCTTTTTGGAATTGCCCTTAGCCTCCTAGCAATTTATATGTCTGGAGTATACTATGCCTTTTGGTGCTACCCTGTAAGTAATTTAATTTTGATATAAACATTTTAATGGAGAACGGTGGACATGGTGATTTTGCGCTATAATTATTTTTAACTCTGAGTGAATTATTAAAATACTATTATTTTACTATCGACCTGAGTGAGCATGCAAATAATAATTATGGAAATCTTGGTTTAAATTTCTTAAGGCACATTCCATATTTACTCTTTATGTAGATCACTAAATATCGTCAGATGATTTATTTAGAATTAGATGGATTAATTATTATTAGAGTAAAATACTATTGACACATTCTCTAGTAATGGCAGTGAGTGTGTGTGTATATATGGTATTAAACATTATTATGTAGTGCGATTGAAGTTATTTTGCTCAATTTTCCCATAGGAATGGCAACAGTTCTATCTTATAACAGTTTGTCTCATCTTTGCATTGGCGATGGCCCTTCAAGTGCCTCGCTTTAATGTAAGTGCCAATGTAAAGCTATTGGTTTTTGTTGGATGGGCTGCATATGGAGTATTGCCCACCATTCACTGGACAATAATGATGGGTGGATGGGAGAACCCAATTGTTGAGGTGAGATAATTGAGAACTACTATGGATTCCCATTTTGTATTAACATTTTTATTTCGGAAATATCTTTTTTCCTTTTGTAAGCATTCATTTATATCCAATATAACAGTTCTAAACTTGCAGGAAGAGTTCTTGTGTTTCCCACCGGGCCCACTGGTTTATTACCACCCTTGTTTCAATAGCTAAGTCTGGCATCATCTTCAGGTCTTCATTCACCCATAGGACAATGGTGGACTTAGCTGTCGAAATGTCTGTGGTAATAAACCAGTGGACCTGGTGAGAAACCAAATAACTCTGCCTGCTGTCTGTTCACTGGCAAAACCTGAAATCCTTCATCAATTCTAAGCTTATTCATAAATCTTGAATTATGAGAATGAGACTTATTGGAAAGGTATACATAGTTGTTAAAGGAAAACTTTTTTAACAATTGTATAAGGTTTTACTCACTATTTTTCATGCATAATTATTAATATCTTGTTAAAAAAAAGTCTAAAAGATTATTTTTAGTTTTCTGTTTTACCCCTTCAGTGTACAGATTAATTTCATCATGTCCTATTAGAAAATCAATGTGTGTACCATAAATCTTAAAGTTAATATAATATAAGTTTCTCTTCGAATGCTTCTTCTCTTGAAGAACCCCATCCTATGGTTCTGAATCAATTCCTTTGCATTTTGCTTAATTGTATTGCTTGTTTTTTATTTGGAGGATTGGAGCCAATGTAGTTCATGAATTAATTATATGAATTCTTATTGGACTTGATTTTTGTCAAGATGTTGTTTTTTAGGATAAAATTCTAAAATATTAGCACTAAATATCACAAAGAAAAAACAGAAAGGGTTTCTATATCTAAAATCCTGTTTTTACTTTTTTCTTTTCCCATTTCATAACATATTAAACATCATTCATCATGCATGTTTTTAGTTATTTTCGGTGTGTTAATTTGAGTTGAATACCTATCCTATTTTTGAACTTAATGGTTAAGAGCGAGCACTTGGAGCATTGCTTCCAGCAAGTCCTATTACATGCCAGTATCTTATCCAAAACATAGGAGAGAAAAATAGCTTATCCAAAATAATTGTTGGATCCTTTCCTTAAGTTTTACTGTTTGAAGTGTTATACCAGTTTAGTACTGAACCAATAGTTTATACATATGACTTAACACCAAATGCTATGCTTAAACATACCTACCTTTTATATCTTTTTTCCTGAGCCTTATATTAAACCTTTGTTGCAGTTACTACTCCCTCGAGTGCTGGGAATGTATGCTATTAGTGGCTTGGCTTTCTTCATTTACATATCCAAGATTCCAGAACGGTGGTTTTCAGGTATGATATTGATTTTTTTGTGATAGATATTTCAACAGTGGTCAAATTCTGCAAAAGTCCCCCATTATACCTATATATGCCTAAATTCTGGGAATGAGTCATTTATTACTTTTTGAAAAAATAAAACTTTGGAAATTGTTCATGAGACCTCGTATTGCTTTTTTTAAATTCATAAGTCACACAGTAAAGATTCATTCTGGGAGACCATCAGTACAGCAGTCCCCTAACCTTTTATCCAAAACTTTTATATGCCATAGGGCATAGTTCGAAGTGAACTCTACTTTCACCTATCAAAATCTATCCGTAAAAGACAAAGAGTAATGTACTTTTCCAAAGATTTTATTTATGGAACCATAAATAAAATCTCTGGAAAACTAAATTATTCTTTGTTGTGGGTACTAGAAACTTTCACAAAGTGAAGTCTGAAATTGTTTAATTCACTATCAAAATCTGTTTTTATTTTCTCTAAAAAAATATTTATACAGATTTTTCAGTCACTCTAAAACACTGGGATTGGAGAGGAGTACAACTGTCATAACAATATTCGTATTGTATCTCTTACAGGGAAAGTTGACTACCTTGGATCATCACACCAGTGGTGGCACTTCTTTGTTGTTGTGGCGCTCTACTATTGGCACAACACAGGTATCAAATATGGGGAATATAGGATGAACCATGGCTGTGCGCAGGACATGAGGTTCTGACCTCTGCCATCCCTGTTTGAGTAATGTTTTCTCTTGTTAATGATGCTCCATTGTTTGCCAACAGTCTGTTGCTTTTTTTGGGAGGCAGGGAGGTTGGCGCATGGTGCTCAGTAGGGTGATTTGTGATGCTGGTATCACAGACAACCCTATCCCATTCAGTGATGGCAGGGGGTGAGAATTGCTCAGGTCTGAAGCGGTGGGGATGCTTGTTCCATGTGGAAAAGGCAAACCATGGCTCTTGCTCTTAATTTATATCCATTAGTGATTATTGTAATGTTTCCCCTGTCTGTCATCATATCCCATGTCCTCTTGGGGGTCACACAAACGTGTGCTTGTGGCATCAAGCATGATGTTTGCTTTCCAGGTTGGGTAATTTGCATTATTTTAAAGAATGTATTTATTCAACTGTTATTATTGCTCAGGAATGGAGAATTTTGGGAATTGTGTGCTGCTGTAAGAGGTGTTGACACTTGTGATGAACAAGAAGTAACTTAAAGATCCCTTCATTGTTTTCACTTGCAAATAATCTTCAATTATATATCTCTACACATTTAGTCCAAAGTTTAATAGGCATACTACTGGTACGTGCTATCAACTCTTGAATCTTTTATTCAGGATTAGGTCTTTTTTGTATTTTCAATTCACACTTTTGTGTTGATATACTGTAAATCAGAGTTATTTTATTGTTGAAGTGATGCCTTGGCTGACTTTGCACAACAAATTTTCACTATTTTTACTATTGTCATCACCTAATATGTTTGGTGTTTGACCTTTTTCTGATATTTTGTCAGTAGTGCACAATGTGCTCTCTTATGTATTCCATTCATTGATACGCGCAATACTATTTATCTGCCTTGTCTATACATACCACTATTGTTGCTGATTCCTTCAGCATATCATTATTCATTGTTTCTTGTTAATTTATATAGTTTTTATATAGTTATTCAGTGCATTTAGTCTGGTATTCACAAGGCATTTTAAGCATGTGGTCTAAGAGCTTTTACACAAGCTGTATGAAAGTTTGTGGTTTGGTGGAATCCAAAGCAGTATTTTAGTCAATTTGGAAACAAATGGATTTCATGTGATATTACTGCTATTAATGCCAAGAGAGTGATAAGACAACAATAAAATGAGTTGTTGATTAAATGTTGTTTTATTTGTAACTTTCTCTTACATTTCATCAGCATCGTTGCATGTCAATTTTGACTAGACAGAAAAATGAAGAGTTATGAGGAAATTCCTTTAGATACTGTTTTGATAAATATTAATGACATATTTTTTCCAT
Organism: Rhinocypha anisoptera; assembly: GCA_011762765.2. Lineage (NCBI taxonomy): Eukaryota > Metazoa > Arthropoda > Insecta > Odonata > Chlorocyphidae > Rhinocypha > Rhinocypha anisoptera. Next base: position 5,598,511 of record WURS02000016.1, on the reverse strand, counting down.
ATTCTTTGCATTTGTGGTTTATAGCACTTAATAATTTGGTTTTAGTTTATCATTTTTGTGGATGCCATTAACCAGGGAACCTCATTCTAAAGTGCTATAATTATGCAGCCCTCAAACAAAAAGTATTGCTGTGCTGCTTAAATGTGCAATTATATTCTACTCTGGTGCTGTTCAAGCATGAATTACAAACTCATATTTCTGAGTTGCAGCTACTATAGCCTGTTAGAAATACTTTAACTTATCTCTTCCAGTCTATTAACCCCTTTTCTAAAAATAATCCAATACACTCTTCCGATCCCTTTCAAGGAAGGAGTTCACAAAGATTTTGGGGTCCATATAATATAACCTTTTTATGTTATGAGAAATTGCTCTCCATTAATTTTCTATTGAAATTATATTGTATAAGCTTATTATAATGATCTACTGCATGGAATCATAATAACTTGTTATGGTTTTACTCTATACCATGCAGTAGTTTACATGATATGAATAAGCCATTGTTAAAGATTCTTAAGAACAAGATTAATAATCCATATAATTTCACATAAAAATAATTGTTCTGAGTATTAAAATTACCTATTTAAGTTTATATTCCATGATTAGAAAATGTTTACTATCATAAAAAATCTGTACGTATGTATTTCCACACCAAGACCTGCCCTAACTATAACATAGGGTAAATATTAAGTGCCAGTGCATCAGGCCCGATAAAAATTCAGTTTTTAGTAAACAATGTGAGGAATCCTGTAAGCTAGAATGTGAATGGGAGACATTTAATATTCATATCTACCTATTGTTGGATCATTTAAAAATATTTACCATGAATTACTTGGATAGAGGATATGAATTTCCATGCACATCCTCTTTCCAAGTTATTGACTCTCCTGTGAGCATGTCATAAATATTCAAATAAGAAACTGTCATTCATACTTATGCATAGGTTTTAGGAAACTGTTTTTCTGAATAATGAAATGATTGTTTTGTAGTAAGTGTGGTTCTAGAAATTCCATTATTTTAAAAGTCTTGTGGCTCTCTGAAAATTCATGGAGTATATATATTTTGATTTTTCACCAGGTTAAGTTCTTTATCTCAGTCAGAGATGAGGAATCTAATCCAGTTGAAAACAGATTTTTATACCAAAACTTTCAGTGAACTCTTAAGATGGCCTGAGGTGCATAAATATAATGGGACATGAAAATTTGATTTTATCATCTTTCCTCAATTACTCATCTATCCCAGCTTTAGGGATCCTGAAAGTCAGCTGTCTCTTGTGAGTACATTGAATGTTACATCATTTGTGTTGGGAGTATTAAATGATGTGATCCATTATTAAAACTTGCTGTCATTATAATGTCTGCTCTTTAGTTAGCCATAGTTATATATTCACTGTCTCTCACTTGTTGCATCTGTACAATCTTATTACTCTTAGAGGTGTGAATGGACTTGTTCATTCCTTATAGCGAATAAATGTTAGCAAGGTACTTACATCGACAAAAACAACTAAGGTTACCTAATTGCTCTACATAAGATTTCTAATAAGAGTATCAAGATATCAACTCTAACCTAATTACATCATCTACTTTTTTCAGCAGTTACCATATCTACTTATATTAAGGTACTATTTTAGCTAATTTATATTTAGATTTGTACAATTATATTAAGCAGCTAATAACAATATTATACCTATGCACATAAATAGTTTCTTCGACTAAGATGGAGTGGAAGGATTTTTGTATCAATATGGCAATATATTTTGAGTTACACTTTGATATGTTTTAAAAAATTTAGCAAAGTTATTTTTAAATTCTAAATGTATATTTTTTCATTACATTAATTCTATTATCATCTCTATTTTAAGTGCATTATTTCTAAATGGAATTGGACTCTTATCTATGTCTGTTAATATATATCTTGTTCTTGTAGAATACTTTGAGAAAAGGTTTTTTACTAACCCATAAGTATTAATTGTTTATTATTCATTTTAAGTAGAGTTTTTGAGAGTATTTGTAAATAATCCTTGGTAAAAGACCAAAAAAAAATTGATTCTTTGTTTTGTATTTATACAATTTTCTGATCATATAGTATGTATAATATTTAATGGGTATTTATTGAACAAATAATATTTTGTTTGTATATATTCTAGTTTATATGTTCGTTCCACGGCTACAAACAATTCATGGACCTGTGATTGGAGACACTATGATCCCTATTCAAATGGCTGTGAAACTGTGTTACAGTCCTGATGTGATTAATGGAGATGTACCCAGCTGATATTGAAAATATGAAACCGTAGGTTTTTTATAACATTGGTGTTCCCTTCTTATTTTCTGATCATCTTTGGTTTCTTATGTTTTATTTAATATACTCCTCATTTTTATTAGTAAAATTAGTCTTTCATGTGTGAATTTTTGAAACATGAAATTTGTTTACAATAATGCAGACAATTCTCTATTTTTTTAATGGTTTAGTGGGAATTTTCTCAATATACATTGATAGTAGTTCAGATATTTTCACATCTATACACACATTCAGCAATCTGGTTGACATCATATTACATGTAGGAAACGCAGTGCCATTGGTGACTAACAACTACCCACTGAATTATTTCTGAAATCTGCATTACTCCTGTTGCATAGGTACTCTTAAACCACACAGTAAAATTATGGGGCTATTTTTGGAGGTGTTACTTTCTTTTGTTGACTTTTGCTACGCTAAAAATTCCTTATTTATCCTCTGTTGGTAATAAGTGTAGTTTTATTCTGACCTTGAGTTTCATGTTTTTGATGTGATAGGTACCTAATGTCGGTGTAAGGCTTGACAAACTTATTACCAATTGCTATACTTATCATGTTACTCGGGTTTCATTTGCTGGTATTTGTTAGGTTATTTGTAAATAAACTATACTATTTCCGTCTTCCACTTTTGGGAGTTCTCATTTTCTAAAGAAAAATGAGTACTGACTTTCTTTCTATTTTTACTGACGTAGATGATGGTTGCGTAACATCCTCATCTGCCAATCCGGAGGTCCCGGGTTCGAATCCCGGCTAGGTGGTTTTTTCCACATAGGGCATGGATGTCTGTGTTTTTTCCATGTTATTTACTGTGTTATATTGCTCTACCGTAATTGGCTTAGTGCTGTGTTCGGGCGACCAAATAATGATAATGATAAAAAAATATGCGTAGAAAGATTTTCGGTTTTCCATGTGGATGAAACCCGAGAATCTTTCTATGCATCCATTTGCCAGGAAAACCTCAAATTATTTTTCATAAAAAAAAAGTAGGCATGATCATAATGTTTTATAGATTTTTAATAGATGTACTCATTTCGCCATACTATGAAACAATCTAGGATGAGGTTCCCAAGCCAATTAAATGGATATATACTTTTTTCCAGGGAGAATCAATTATACTTAATGGATGTTGTTTTTGTTTTTTGTGTTTTTTTCAGTGTTGACTGGGCTGAGAGTAATGGGGAGGGGTGGGGGAAATAGTAGCTCATTTTGCAAGATCGCATGGATACCCACTAAGAATCTTGCGATGAAAATCATCATATATATTAAAAATAAGTGAAAAAGTAAAATTGTGCTTCCTTTTATTTTTGTGAATGACTAAGTTGGAAAACTTTAGGTTTATTCTGGAAAAAATAACAATCAAGGAATGGAAGCACCAAAATACCCAATTTGCCCCATACCTTGGAAAACTTTTAGTAATACATTATATTTCAGATTTAGGAAAATTTCTGTTGAGTCTTCTCTGTGGACTAAGTTCTAAAATTGACTAAGGATTGGCAATAGACATTATGTGAAAAGCAAATATAAGCTGAATGGCATACAGAGGTCTTCACTGAAACACATGTAAACAAATTCCAATTGATTTTTCATTTAAATTAATTGTAAAGCAGTCATGAACAATTACAGTCAGCAGTACAGATGTCATGAAAATTCATCTCTATTATAGTATAATAATTATGTCATTTCCATGATATATTTTGTTTGCTTTTCATAGATTTACAATATCACACATACCTGCGGCAATTACACTACCTTTTATTGCTTATCAAGAAATAGGAAGTATCTCAGTCCTCTTCAATGTGACTTTAGTTCATCTGTTGTTTATGAAGATTTCTCAAATAGCTTTTCTCTTCATAAGCAGTTATTAATCCTAACGGTTTGCCTCGGACTACTTGAATCTCTTAGATTATTTGAAGAAACTGGAAATATCCTCAGCAAAATGAATTTAGCTTGCTTAACAAATATTTAGATATTTTCCTTACACAAATGTGACTATCTCTTTAAAAAAATTTCATCAGAAACTACATGTCTTTCTGTATTAATTTTCTTGATTTAAAAACAATGATTTATATTTTTTAGGTTTAATCTTTTTTTTTTCAACTTATTTCAGGTAATGTTGCCTATTTTTGCCAAGAACTCAGACAGTGCAACCAAGGAAATAATTGCACTCCACTTAGTCCTCTGCAAATCAGTCATTTGTAAAGAAATCACCATTTTGGAGGTGCAAAAACTTGAGTGTGTATATGTTGAGGGATAGACTATTTTTTAAATTATGGGAATGTATCTCTGTTTAGTTCTATTTAATCTTATTTACACTTACTTTTATTGCTATTATGTTCAAGTTACGTGAAGTGGCCTAACAATGTCTTAAAAGTAGTTGCACTTGTCTCAAACTTCTATTTTGCACAATGGGTATGGTTCATAGAAAGTTTAAGGGATGTACACACTGTTATGAAGGGCTTCAGATATGGATTGCCTCATAACTATGCCTCCTTTCTATCATATTCCAAAACTACCACGATTCCTAAATTTGCTTCAGGTAAACCTTTCTCTTGTTAGCTTTGTTAAAGTAAGTTTTGGGAAGATGCTTTTGATACCTGAATGGGTCGCTTTAACTGTGGTCTGCTTTGGATTCTTGTCATAACATATTTATTGATACTGTATTAGTAAAGAAAGCAATACTAGCACTGCTCATGGGGAATTTCCAGGATGAAAAACACATAAAAATCCTTTTTGTTATCAATGTTGACCTTATGATTATTAGTTGAGGATATAAGATTATGTGCATGAAACTTGTTCTGTTTTCAGTAAAACATCATTACCTCCACTTTGAGTCATCCATGTGTCACCAAGTTGTCAATAATTCTCATTTTCTTTTGATTGTACTGGCTGTGGCAGTTAATTCCATATTTTTTCTCCAAATACCACAGGCCTAACTTGTGTGGATTTTTACACTTTGACTTACACTACCATTTGGATTAATCTTGCAAAGAAATAACCTTTCTCAAGTCCTAAAATGTGTGAATGAAGAAAAGGTATCCCTCATTACTTTCATTAAAGGTTAAATATATTTATTTCAGTTTTCTGAAGAGTTCTCTTTTGTTAGCTCAGGTTTTTTCATTGGCTCAACCTCAACCTAAGATATTCCAAGGGTCATGACTCAAGACTCCTCTAAAGTGGTTCCTTTTTAAAATTCTGTGGTTTATAACATGGGAAAATTTAATTCAAGCTGGGCACAAAGCTATTTGGATTCGTAGGATACAGCAGTTTTCTATGAAAAGAATTGATACAGGATGCACAGTTATTTAACTGATGTTGCATGTATCTATTTTTCCATGCCCATATGAGTAGAATCTAATATGCTTTCTTTATCAATGCCTACAAAAAGGATTACTGTTTCTCTAGTCATGGTTTTTTATTTTAATTTTAAAATATATACCTTAGCTGATTTTTTATAAGTAAACTCAGCATGACTAATTAAACATGTAATCATATTACCATATTAAGCTAGTAATTATTTGTAAATTAATGATTCATCTAGTCAAATAATGTGTTATTACAGTAGTTAAGTGTATATGTATTTTATAAGTGTCTCTATTTGTTGATTTTACTTAAAATGGGAACAATTATATTTTATATTTCAGGAGTTGGCTCATAATAATAAAAACTTTCACAGTTTGTGTTTATATGGTAGTTCTTTATGCATTTTGTAGGTGGAATAGGTACATATGTAGAGAAAAATATTTACCTATCATGCATTGATCATGTTTAATTTGTTATAGTTTCATACCATTTTAACTTCAGGATGGATACATTTTTGGGGAAGATAAAGATAGTTACATTCCTATGAAAATATGTTTTTGTTCATTACTTTAATTTCTTACCGAGAAGCTATATTACATATATTGTATTATACCACATCTTTCTAAATATGTGTACACATTTGTACTTATCATCTTTCCATGTTGTTTTTTTCTTTTGAGTATCCATGTAAGAAGTTATGAAGTCAGAAAAGAATATATTTTTTTATCATATTTTTCTGCTTTACATTGCACTATAAACTACAACATTCATTATGCTGTATGCCATACATTTCTCATATCTTAATTTCTACCACAGTGGTGATGATTGTATCAAATAAGGAGAATATTTAGGATAAATATTAATTCATTATTGTTTGGTGAACCCTCAACAGCATGTGGTTACTTTAAAATTTTAGTGAATTATCGAAAAAAAATTAATAGGTTGCTGCTTTCTTTCTTTCATTACTCTAATGATCAAAGTGCAATGTCATGTGGACAGCACAGTATTGGCTACTCCTTGCGATGATAGTGAAATGGACTGATTTCATTAAATTAAAAATAATAAGACACCTTATGTTGAGAGTCACCAAGGATAGCAACATTACTCAATTGTGTACTGGCATTTAAGCATTATTCATGCAGTGCATTTGCTTAGTGCAAAAAACGGCTTTGCTAACACATGCATCACAGTTTCAACTTGCAAAAAATAATGTCTCACGATTGCACAATATTGACTGTAGAGATGAATTCAAGTCTGAAGTGACCATTGTATGGAGGTGCTTTTTAACCCTTTTGTGCTGAATGACTGATATATCGAGATATCCCCGCTATATAAAAATCATCCCCCCAATGTGAACGACCTTTGAATTGTTATTATTGATTTATTTTGTTGCACACTCATATGCAGGGACTGTATACCAGTTTAGGGCTCCACAAAAGGGTTAAAATGCATCAATTAGAGAAAAATCAAAGACCCTTCTTGGAATTATTTTTTGCTATTTTCATACTTTTATCATAAGAATATATCATGATGTGGGAATTTTGAATGTGTCCTTTGGTTGTTTTTGACTGTTGATATAAATTACCATCATTTTTTGTAGTAACATCTCATTTGAAATTCAGAATCAGGTTGGTTGACTATGAAAACTTGTTAAATTGAATTGGATCAAATTGTACTGAACTAATCTGATTCAAATGCTATAAATATCATCATGAAACACAAACCTCAAGGGTTCCTGAGAATTTGTAGACCTAATTTTACACTCTGTGCCATATAAACTTTTGTAACATATTCGGTTCATATAGCTTTCAAAGTTTTCTTTTCATATACATTCAGCATTACACCTGTTAAAAATGTATGTTTCCTTAAGTTATCCTTACTCCTATAAACTTTTGACTTTTCATGCCTGTTTATTCTCTCTAAATAGCGATGTTGAAAATTCTTTTCTTCATGGTGTTTGGACTCGGTACTTCTCTATTTTTCCAGCTCCTTTGTGATGTTGCTAATATCCATGGTCACTTAGTGAAAACCCTAAATTATGCCACATTGAAACTTTTGTTAGGAATTGGGTTAATAGTGAATCTCATTTTAAGGATGCCATAAAATAACTGTGATACAATTTTAAAGAACAGGATATAAATAATTCAGATATAAGTCATTAAACATTAAAAAGTAGTTAGCAGGTGAATAATAGTCTTGTTTTGTGATGGGAATATTTGAAGTATATTTTGTTTCTCATGAGAATTGAATATAAATGTTAGGGCATTTCCCAATGTAATTGTTTGAGATTGAAATGTAAATTATTAATTTACAAGTATATACATAATGATAGATGAGCAATAATTGCTCCATACAATTTAGAAAAAATGTTTTTCTTATTAACCTTGTAACTTTTCTTGCTTTATTCCATTAATCACACTAGCTACCATGAAACTAAGTTATTCTTAGTACTTCTTAGTAGAATGACAGAAATACAGACATAAAAGAAATGTTACTAATAAACTCTTACATTTGTTGAAGATTTTATAAGCATTTATTCTTAGTGGTTGTATTTATTAACTGTCTATGATTTTCCCTTAAAAATATTCACTTGGCAAGATGAGTGGTCAGAATTATCTGTGATTTAATTTGATTGCTAAATTTAAAGACAGTCAGAAGGATATTATGGGTCTGGATGATTACAATTGTGCATATCATATTCTTTGCATAAAACAGTCACGATTGGATTAATTTAGTGGGAACATGTTTTGCTGCTTTGCTTTATTTCTTTTTATTATTAATTTTTCATATTAAGCTGGTTAACGAGGGAGACAAATTTCTTAGAGATTTTCTTAAGTTTCTATTTGGGATTTGAAGTTTACCTAAATTTTGTTTTTTTCTTCATTTCTGCATTATTGGGTGATGGCTTTTATCTTATATTCATTCTGTATTTTAATCATAGTAATGTTTCATATTAGGATTACTTTCCTTGGAATTGTCCCTCTCTTTTTATTCTTAATTTATTCAGTCATGGTAATTTTCAACCTTTTTAGTTACAAAATGTTAATAAGGCTCTGCATATAAATATGTATATTTAGTTGCACTAAGGCAAATGTCTGCAATTAATATAAACAGAAATATAAAAGTGCTTAGAAAGTAAGATGGAGATATAAACAAAAAGAACACTCAAAAGAATAAGTTTGAACATTTCAATGGACATGAAGTCATTGTCAGTGAGAGAGAGCCAAATCTCTCTCAATGGAAGAATGTCATTTGTTCTACTTTTTTTGTTGTCGTTTTTTGCCAAGCTTGCATCGAACTGGAGCTGATTATGCAGTAGTAAGGGAGACATAAATTTTCTATCGCCGTAATGTAATAATAACACTGGCTGATTATTTTTCTTGATGTTACAAGTAAATATACCATTCATTTGAAATTGTTCTGGTATATTTTATTGGCCATAAATTTCATTGCCATTGCTCATCACTTGCCAACAAGATAATGTTGGTTTAAATATTTGTTGATTGAGATGTTTTAAGGGATTCATATATTGGCTTTTGACTTTAAGAAATGAGTCTCAGATCTAGAGTCTTACTTTGCAAGTATTGTGGAGGATAATAGGTGCACACTTTTGTGATGTCTTCCTGTTTGTGTGGTGATGGGTACTTCAGGGAGCTGTTCCAATTAAGCATTCATCTTTTCATTTTTCCTCACAAAATATCGCTTAAGAATATTAACTAAACAACAATATTCTTGTCTTTTACTCAATTCATTGATTTTCTTTCCCCTTTGCAATGTAATTTCAACTCACTGCAGCTTAATAATAAAGTCAAAGATATTGTGGCCCTTTTAAATCTCTTTTTTAGAGAATGTAAGTGTATATATCAGTAAACTATATCTATTTGAGGTCAATTTTCAATCTGAGAAACAAAATTTAAAAAGATGTGTAACAAATTTTCAGAAAAATGCTACATGGGTAATTCAGTGTTCAATGTACCTGAATTAATGACTTATAAGCATGATGTATATATATAATAATTGCCCATGGAATTTTGAAGTAATGTCATAAGATCATTGGTTAGGCAATTAAATGTTTATAAGTTTAATAAATTCTGTCAAATTCATGTCTACAATCATCTATTAAGTTTCTATACCTCCTACACTTGCATACTATTTTCAGTTGAAATGTTTCTAAAAATATAAGTTCTTTCAATGGTTGTGATATTTGTATAATCAAATTTTGAAGAATATAATTCTGTGGCCATTATTAGAATGTTGGTCACATACACCTTAGTGTACATACCTGTCCACTGCATAGACTATTTTTTATTATTTGTCCTCTAGAATATTTATGAGTTTGTTCCAATATTGTATTGATGAAATACAATAACTTATGTGAAATAAAGATTGATGAAACAAATACTAATGATTTGATCAAATCCATTATGGCTTAGTGCTTGCATATGACATCTGTTTATCCTCAATATATGTCCATAAAATTATTGCATAATTGGTTCATAAATTATCACAACTATTGGATGAAGTAGCCAAAGGATTGTTAGAGGTCATAACAAGGCCATAACAGTTGAGATGCTTTCTAAATTTTTTTCTTAAAAGCAGGATGTTTTTTCAATTTTTTACAATAGATACATCCATAAAATGCAAGGAGAAACAAGAACTTAGTATCACATTTTTGCCACAGGTTCAATTACCTTTCAATTAGTGCTCAGCATTCGCTTTCTGTAAATTTTTAATTTCTTTCTTCAGGGTGATACCCACCCAAAAATTCTCGAGAGGAGTAATAAAATTATTTTGGTTTCATTAATATTTATCACCAAATACAGTCAATCACACATCAATTATTTGCATAGAATTCATCAGATTGATTCCTTTCATTATTTATTCACAATAAATACATTGCACATAAAAAGAAAAAAAATACTTAACACCATGATTAAAAATCAGCAAAGAAATATGATTTATCAGAACAATATGTCTGTCACAATTACAACAAAGTCTGATAAAATTATGAATCAAAATAAATAATTAACATAATAGTTAAAAGTCAGATTTTGTCAACTGAGTCAGGTTTCATGGCACATAAATTCAAATGGATAAAAAAAATATTTTTATCTCATTCAGGACTCAATGATCTTACGGGTTTGTATTAATTGAGGTGGACGCTTGCTCAAATGTTTGCGGATACTCTGTTGGCTTTCTTTTGCACAGGTTAATATAAATCTCCTAAAGAAATGTTTATGATAATAGTGATAATGTTCGCCTGACATCAATGTTATTTTATAGGAGGGAGCAATAAAGCCATATGCATGTCATCATCAAATAGCATCTTAAATGGTGACAAAGCATACCACAAATAGTGTGCACTCTATGGCCAACACACATGCATGAAAGTTTACACTTACGACAATCAAGAGTCACATAAAATTGAAGACATTAATTAAACACTACATGTTCCATCATAAGTAATGACTCTTTAATAATGAACACATATGTCAGAGCCACTTAGAGTAAAAGCTTCAAAAATAGGCTTCTTATGGCCCTCAGTCATTGGTTCCTGAAATTTGAATTTCAAATAGTAAGTCTTACTAGATAAATTCAGCTAAGCCTTTCTATATATATTTTTTCAGTCAAGCATCATGTCTTAAACTTTGACTATAATTTCTGTTCAACATCTCTCTTGTACTTAAAGTTCTATATTTCATAGTTTTTCTATAAACATAACTGGAATAAACCATTACTATACATTTAAGCCATCATATCTACTTATCTATCAAATTTTCCTGTATGTATTTCGTCTGATACATCCTATTATGTAAAATTCATTGGGACAATCATGGGTGTTTATTACCTTGATGAAACTAGTTAATACCCTTGCTTTTAATTCATCTTTTTGAGCTTCATTAGAACATTCTAATTTTGCAGTTCATCTAAAATCTAAAATTATGTAACTCTTAGATTACAAAGGGGAGAGGAATTAGGTCAATGAAATGATGAAGGAAAGGCAAAATATAATAATTATATTTTTTTAGTGAAATATTCTGATCATGTAAGGGAAAATTGTTTTTGAATTATACATCTGTGCTTCCAGGCAGTAGTTCTATCTTGGGTGCTCTGATGCCTATCTCTTCTGTCTCATCATCTCTTATCACCATTTTATGTTTTGTATACAATTATTGTATCATTCTTCTATCCTACCGGTATATACCAGTAGTTTTCAAAGTCCTCAGCAGAACACTCTAGTAGACTCTGTCAAAAGACTTCTCCCACTCTTGGTCCTGATCAACATCTAATGTTTTTTTCCTATGAATCTTAGGCAACTAATTGCATCTTATATTCCTTTAACCTTTCTAAATCTGAACTGGTTCTCCCTGGTATTCTTTTCAATTGTCATTTCTATTCTCCAAAGTAAATCTTGTTAGAGTTTTTTCAATGTGACAGATAGAACTGATTGTCCAATAAAAGTGATGTTTTTGCTTTGAATTTCTTTGGTAAAGGAACTAATACGGTCTTGAGTAAATGTTCAGGGCAAGCACCCAAGTAATAGATCCTATTGACTGCATGGGTAATTCTAGGGTATTACATTGTAATTCTATCAAAACCTCAGAAGGAACTCCTTCACAACAAAATGCCTTCTGTTCTTGTAAATATTGAATCTTCTTCTCCATTACCCTTCGTAATACCTTTGGTCCTGTATCCTCTTCATTGTATTCTGATCTTGCAATACCACCATTGCATGGTCAGGCTCTGAATCATATAATTCCTCTACCTACTTCACTCATACTTGAAGGAAACTACTAATATAATAGTGAAGGAAACGTTTACAAGGAGGAAGGAATTGATGAGAGGTCCATTAAGTAAAGACCTAAAGAAAATAAAAGTGAAAGCTTTAATATTGGACTTAACACCACAAGGCTCAGAAACCTATTACTTGAGCAAATAGGATTAGTATAGATTGGAGATTTGGGATGGGAGAAGGATGGAGAGGGTAAGGGGGACAGGAAGAAAGGTAAATGAAAAAATGTAAGCAAGGGTTTGGAGAACAGGAGAAGCATTGGAAGGTGATGAGCTGAAGAGAGTTTTAGGAGGTAAAAATTGGGAAAGTGAGTCAAAAGGAGGTTAAGGACAGTTATTTTTGATTGAATGAATGGGACAAAAGCTAAATAAAATTGAGGGTAATTAATATAATGATAAATATGAATATGCTCTGTGGAAGTTCATCCAGTGGTTAGGTCCTTGGAAGCCACTGATAATTTGCAAGAGTTGTGAGACCTACTTCTTACTGGTAGAAAACATTAATTAATGATATTAATATATTTTTATTCTGTTGCATCATGTCGATGTACAAATTGTAAGATATACTTATGAATATATTTAAATAATGGTGTGAATTTATTTGTATAGGCAGAGTCCTACATTTACCAGAGTCAGCCAAAACTGTGGTCCTTTGATTAAAAATAATCATAGAGTGATGGTTTTTTAAATAACTTTTATTTTTCCACAAAAGATAAAAGTTATTTAAAAAACCATCACTCTATCATG
>WURS02000016.1:5282982-5295814 GCA_011762765.2 Rhinocypha anisoptera | reverse complement strand
CATCCTCTCGACCTCCTGTCCCAGCACTCTCCGCCTTCAACTCCGCCCTCCCCTCATATCCCCCCCACACACCCCCAGTTGTTTATATCGGGACTTCCGGTGCTCCTCTCGGTACCAGACTCAGGCGTGCCTTGTTAGTGTGTTCGAGCGTATTTGTATATGTTTTTAACCCGTGCCCGTGTGTGTGCGTGCGTATCCCCCAGCTCTCCCCGAGGGTCGTGGCGTGGGTCTCTTTCTATAAAAATCCTGTTTTATCCGTGAAACCGAAGCGGAGGGGGGGAGTTTTAGTGTCAGTTACCCCCTAAATTTCCCACTGTGAAGCCGCGAGTTGGGGCTACGACGAAATCACAGATGGCGCGGGAGTTTCTAAATAACCGGTACTTAGCGGAAATTTTCCGTTATTTCTAAATTAAGTTACATAAATTTATCGTTAACATGACTCTCCACGACACTTGCGGAATGCCCGACTCAAAAACATACGCTGGAATTTTATATATTACTCCATTTTTTCGATTTTGCAACGTTGAATGTTGAAAAAAAATTGTATCTCGCTAAAATCGCTATTTGAAGGGCACTTTCAAAATATCAACCGTTTCGGCTGTTGAATTCGGCTTTCAAAAGCCTTCATGTGATCTGGGGTCTCCGTCAAGAGATGCCGAGTTTTCAACCACTCTTTTGCATTACCTTTTTAATACTCAGATCCGCGTCATTAGCCATGATGTTGTGACTGAGCAGAAAACTTGCGAATAACTAAAAATAATTAATTTCGTCTATACACACATTATGAAATACGCAATTTGCCGGCATCGGTGGCGGCGGGGTAACGTCCTCGTCTTCCAATCCTGAGGTCGCGTGTTCGAATCCTGACTAGGTGGATTTTTCAATCTCCACCTAGGGCATGGATGTGTGTGTTTCGTACTTGTTATTTAAAAATGTTATAGTGCCCACTGTAATTGGCCTATCAGTGCTGTTTGTGGGCGATTGAAAAAAAATGAAATTTTTGATACTGGGACGTGCTGCATCTGAGACTTAACATCTGGTTTAAACTCAAAAGTTCATTTTAGTGAATCCAACTACTACAATAATGGTAAGAGTAATTTAAAACTGGGTTGTAGTTCCCAGTAAATAGAACGCTTGGCTAATGAACGGTAGACCCGGATTCAAGGACCGATGCCGTCTTTGAACACATCGAGCTTAATCCAAGCTGGTTTATATTCTGGGTATCTGGATAGTTTTCGAATGAATTTAATATAATTTTCGTTCTTTCAGCCTTGATCACTTGAACGTGAACTCTTTCGACATTTCTCTAAAGCCACCCCAACTTTCTCTTTAGCTCCGAAACATACTTTTATGATTTTCTTGCACCGGAATGAAAGAATAAACATTTTGAGTGTTCTGCAAAGGTTGACTCTTGAAATTCTTCAATTAATCATCTCATGATCGTGGATCCAGCGGTTGACTTTCCTTTGAAATTATGCACGCAAAAATTCACGGTGTATGTGGTCCCCTCTATTATTCTAAGGGTCGAAATGAAAGGGAGAAAGAAAGGAGAGAGAGAGAGAGAGAGAGGCAGGAGAGTGCACCAATACACCTGCAGGGATTCATGTCTCCCTTGCGCGATTTTGGTTTCGATTCAGTTCACAACAGTTCCGCGGTTCCCATGTTTACCACTTGGCGTTCCGGCGAAGTGAAAGTTGAATGAAACGTGAAATGCGTAAACAAAGACCGGCAGCGCGCCTGTTGAACATATTATCGGACTGCAAGACGGGGTGTGCGTGGGCGGGAAGAGGGGCGGTTGGGGGGGGGGGGGCATCGGACGGGAGGAAGCCGACGGATTTAGAACAATGCGTGCGGCCATTGGGCTGGGGGAGGGAGCGGAAACGTCGGCGGCAGTGTCGGACGCTCGGAATCGGCCGTAACGCGAGCGCCGTAAAGTTAAGTGGCGCTTTATAAGAGGAAACGATTCCGATGCTGAGTATCCCTTTGACCCGCGCGCGGGACTCTCTTTTTAACGAATCTTTTTGAGGAACTAACTATTCGAGTCACCGGAGCGGTTTGAGCAAGAAAGGGAAAAACCGGGGAGAGGAGCAAAGTTTTTTTTTTTCGAGCCATTGCGCTGCAATTGTTTGCTTATAACGGATTAAATGGATCACTGAAGGAATGGTTACACTTTTATGGGAAGCCAAGGAAAGATGAAAGGACCGTTTTTACCTTTCCGACGCGTTTCCTGTACCTGCTTCTCTGGGTAGGAAAACAAAATCTCAGTGCAGTGCTCAAACAAAATTCCAAAAGCCAAGCTTGTCCTCCCATAGACGTACCGTCAAATCGTACGTTTATTTTAGAGCGCATTGATGGACACACCTCCCGGTTTTATATTCTCGATAGACTGTGCCATAAATTTCGGTTTATTTTCCCGGAAAAATGTTTTTATTGTTCACTCGCATTTGTTTCCGACTTACGAAGGTAAAAGAAGACTAATATGAAAGATTTACATAATGGAATGTACTTTTAATTAGTTAATTTCCATGAAAACCAGCTGTTGTAAAACAGGAGGTTAAACCACTGAGCAAATAATTCGCAGCCATAATGTGTTTGTAGAGATTCGTCGATATCTGTTCTCGTAAGAATAACACCAAGTTTTGCCTCTTATAAGATTGCTATGAGTATGAACTTTGATGATAAATCTATTTAAATCCTGTTTGCAAGAATTTCGTCTTGTATATTGAGCTAATAAATATATTATTTCAATAACTATTATTTATATATGTATTTATCGAATTAATTAGATCCTTGTTTGCATGATTTTTTATTAACGTTGATTTTCGGTTATTAAAATGATATGTTCACCTCAGAATAGCTAGCTGGTATTTAGTCAATCGTTAAGCGTTCACTTCAGTAATATATTTCATCTGCGCAATATTTTCATCTTTTACTGATTATTTTTCCTTGGTTTGGTGAGTGAGATAACCGTTTTATTATTCTTTCCTTATTTTTGGATCAATAGAAAGGTAATTAGGCCAGTTAATACCCGGATTGAACTTTCAGGATTCGTGATCATTATCGAACTCATGACTCATAGATTACGAGGCAAGGGAAGAAATAAAAATGAAGATCCCAAGTATCTCTGTTTATGAATGTTTGGGAATTACGATGCGACCGTAAATGAGAGGTAGAATGAAGACGGAGGCAGATGGAGCCGGAGAGGGTTGAACATGTCATTCCCTCGCTGTACTCTCACCTCCCCTCCCCCATTTCTACTTATTTCTCGACTTCGCCCCCCATTCCCATCCAATGCCTTTCTCTCCTTCATCCGTGCCGTTAACTTTAAGCATTGCATTTATTTTAGTTCTCACCTCGCTTTTCTCTCCAACCGACAGTGTTTTGTACTTTTTATCCCGTCGAGGTGTTAGATGGACCATCAAAACCGACTTTCAGCCGAAGAAGACCTCGAACGGAATGAAGTCCTCATCCCCGTTTTCCTATTTCCACCTCCTACCTCCACGCAGTGTACCGTCTTCCGTTGGTTTTCGATCAAGCGATGGCCGTGAAAGAAACTCCGGGAAAATGAAACGAACCTCTATTTCTATTTTATGACCACGAACTTCTCAGAATGTGACGTCATTGAGAATGTTTTCCGTGGCTGTTGAGTTAGCAAGGATTCTTTTCATCAAAAGAATGATGAGAATGATCAAGATACGCCGTGGAATCGATATGACCCTTGAATATGGAAAAACTGTAAAAATTATTATTGACTTGAGTAATCTGATAATACTGGGTGAGATTCATAATAAGAATTTATATTGCAGTATTATTAGTTACAGTGATAAATATCTTCGTTCGAATTTCGTATATATATATGCTTTTTCTGAGCGATGCCGCTCTTTCTCGTCGATCGTCTTACCCGCATTATCACATCGCTTTCAACTTTGATTGAGATTCATACTTTTGTTATGACTCCCGGGGATGGACGTCACCGCTCCCTACAATTGTAACTGACTGCCTCACTCTCCTAGCGCCTCAAGAATTTCTATTTTCCTCGCTTATGATAAGTCTCGGGGCTTCTTCGTTGTCCTTCCTTGCCGCATTCCACTAATTTGCAAATGATAAATGGCATTCAATTTGGTTTCCAATTCCAGCTTCACATTTTGTCGATGCAAGGCAGGGAATGAGCCGAAAATCTGCGGGCATAATCTGGAAGTACTATAAGTAACAAACTGTTATCAGTATCCTTTGTTGTGCTTGATGAAAAGTATTGATTAATGGTTCTCTATCGGATATATATTTTGGGTGGCAGTGATCTGATTAGGACGATCGTAAAAGAAAGAGCTACAAACGGAGTCCCCAAATGAGATAAGGGGAACAAGTGATGAGAGACAACGAAGCTAGTTGCAAGCAAGTAAATTGACGGAAGTGCGATATCAAAAAAATTCTTAGACTAACTATTATTTCACAATTTACGAGGGCGGTTAGATAAGTCAGTGACTTATTGATTGTAACTCGTATTTGTAACGAATTGAAAATGTGCCACGTTTCTTTTCTACTCGTTGCTTTCAGCTTCTAGTAGGATATATATTTCGTATTTCTACTAATATGATGTTTCTATTACACATATTATGTGACTATGCTACTGAATTTTTTTGCAGCATAGTCAGTTTGCAGTTCAAAGACAGTACACAATCTTTTAATTATGCCTGTTAAAAATCCATCCAGGCTACTGTATGTATGTAGTAAAAAAAATATTCGGTATTTTAAGGAGATCTTTAAGATCTTCCTTTATACATTGGGTTCCTATAATGGTCATGACTGCGAGACTTCCTTAGGAGTAAAAATATATATATCGTAATGTCCGGCGTTGCTAATATAATTTATCTAAGTCATTATCATTTATGGAAACTAGGACAGGAAACTGTAATATGTGTTTTTTCTTCAGATTATTATTTTTTGAAAGTTAAATGCCAAGAGTTCATGACGTTAGATGATTTTAACTCTGCGTCAGAAATATCGTATTCCCTATCTCCTCGAAGACCCATTTTACTTATATGGTGTGCATTAATTGTATGTGCTGTATATGGTTATTCGAGTCAGTTACTAATATAGTTCTTCTGCTCTATTCCCGTCTCA
This sequence comes from Rhinocypha anisoptera, assembly GCA_011762765.2. Taxonomy (NCBI): domain Eukaryota; kingdom Metazoa; phylum Arthropoda; class Insecta; order Odonata; family Chlorocyphidae; genus Rhinocypha; species Rhinocypha anisoptera. Next base: position 5,290,693 of record WURS02000016.1, on the reverse strand, counting down.
GTGAAAGTATTCAGTGCTCATGAAATGAGCTAATGGTAGAGGAATTGCTTTTCATAAATTCATCAAAGCCTTACCACAGTGTGTTAAATATATTTTTCTCTGTATTTGACTTGTATATGACCTCTTTATAGGTCAGTATACCTCGATGGCGTTAAGCATTTATAACCGTTAACAATTTACACCTTATTCTATAAAATTGCAGTTTTCGTGAAGGAGAGCATTGAGGGCTATATTTTGGGTTGAAATGTGGGCATATGCTGGTCTTCTAAGGGAAAGGTGGTGGGGGCAATTGAATAATGCTCTGAGGCTGACCCTGAATTGGTCGAGAAAGGATAAGAAGGAAGTAAGGTCAAATGAGGTGGGGACTTGAATTAAGCTGGCTGGGCGGAAGGTTTGAGGGGTTTGTGGAACTTGTACAGTTGCAGAGATTTATGGTCGCTTTTTCGGTAACCGTTGTTGATGGAGAAGAATCCCTTCCGCTATGGAAGTCGATGTGAATACACTTGAATAGCCTATCGCGCATGGAAACGCCGTTCTTTGCGATGTGAATGTTAAAATGCACCAACATAGGAATCTCAGGGGAATCTCAATCAATCTCTTCTATCCGAGGAAATTAATGAGATCCTTGTTAATTTTCCTCAGGCATGGAAATTCTCTGTTTGCTATTTTTGTTGATTCACACATTTGAATCCAAGTACAGAGGGATACATATCTCTCCGACCGTTGTTGATTCATCAGCTTTGAATTTGTGTGAACAATGGAAATGCGAGTATTTTTAGGGAATTAGTTAAACAATTCTAAATAATATCAAAATAAAATAATTCTGCGCAGCATCGAGCTAAATGGTGTAAATGGTGAAACTTATTCCTACGGCCATTGCATCGCGCTGCTGGGATGTCACCGATGTAGACTACGTTTTAGTTTCCTGAGGTGAATTCAGTATCTATGCGAAATATAAAACGACCACAATGATTCTTATCCGTTAACTAAAAGTGTCCACTACGGTCTTAAAAAACTCGTTTGCATTTTTATCTTTGACAATTATGACGCTCCATAATCATCTTTCCGAGGAAAAGAACTCCTGAATTACCAATTATATTGTGTCGAACAGTCAGGAGAATACAGTAAATTTTTCACCCTATTAAACTCAACGAAATGATCTCATCTATCACCCATAAAATCCTAAGGTTTTTAATGACTTTTCAACTCATATTTAAACTCGAATTACTCATTCGTCTCATTTCCAATACGAAGCTGGAACATAAAGCCATTACGCTCTGTAATTATTTTTTTGTAAATTTTAGGGAATTTTTGCTAATATTAGCCTAATTAAAGTAACTTAAAGCGTTTATGTTCATTTTTTATGACGTCTTGATTATTCTAATTCCTATGAAGCCCACTTTACTGTTTTGCCATAGACGCTCTTTGAAACGCTGAGCTTCATCGGAAAAAGCTTAACAGCCACCTCGTTTCCGTGTTAAGTGGAATTACATATAATTAACCCCACCAGGAGCTAAACTCCATGGTCACATGACGTGAATGTGATGTAGTACGTGAAGAGAAGGCCAAATGACTTAAAGCCAATTAAGAGCTCATGCTAGAAGAAAGAAAACTGTCCTTTTTGACTTTCTAACATCACAGGGTACAGAAATTTCTCCAAGGGAATACAAGAATATCGATAATTGCGAAGCTGAAATTAACCCACTAATAGAGTTAAGGTTTATGCGATGCGATTTTTTTTACAATTTTTAGAATCCATATACCTTGAAAATGGATGCTTTCATCTTCATCCAATCACAGGCAGCATTCCTATGGAGCGATGAGAAATCACTCTTGCGGTAGGACGTTTCTGCCGGAATACCGTGTCTTTTTGTCTTCATTTTTTGTTTACTTCCAGACATTACATTCTTACGGTTTTGTTTCGACTTTGAATGTCGTTTGCAATCGCGGTGTGAAAATTATGCTCTTAAGAGCGGGTGAAGAGAACTGATGGGATGCCATTGTATATCAAGTAATGCAGCAGTTGCAGGTTTTTTGCTCTCGCCACCGCTCGATGATATATTTATGTCCCATCATGCTTTGCCCGTCCTCGCTGAGTGATAAGTGACGGTTAGGGGTTCATTGCCAGCATTGATGGAAAACTATTACTAATATATGAAAAGAGAGGAAGAATTCTTCACCATACCAGTGGATTGTTCAGTACAAAAATTCTTATTGGTTTAAAAGAGGAAGTCTGTATTAGGAGACTGATGATAAGAGGGTGATTTATCTTCAGTTAGAGATTTTTCCTTTCAAAATAAGATGACGATCAAGCAGTCTGAGAATAGTTAACCTCGTGGTTTTTTTGCGTTCCCATTCACCATTCAAAGATTTACACCTGCTCCGAGTTACCATTCCTCTTGTCTCCCGTTAAAATTATATTGTGGTTTCATAAATGTGTCTCAATAGAGAAACGATTACTGTAATATTTACCTTAAAAAAAGTTCATAAATATTTGTATGTAAGAACTGTTAACTGAGAATGAGAGAATTTGAATCTGTAATTTCTTGTTTTATTAAGTCGAGTAATGGAAACATGATTTCTTCTACAAATTTTAAGATTTTTCTTATCTATTATATTGCTGTAAACTGCTAAATGACTGTCTTTCTTATGGCGTGTTAAGTTCGTGGGTTTACTGCTTTCGTGATCACTGTTAAATTCGGACATATTAGTTTTTATCCGGAGTTGTAGGTGAATTCTTCTATTTGGGTAGGTTACATATGCTTGGGGTAAAAATTGTCCATAATTTTATAACAATAAGTTTTCGTCTTAAGATAGCGGAAGAAGCATTACAATCCTTCCTATGATTTATATTTTCATCGTAATTCCACCAAATTCTCGTTATTCAATTCGAATAGACAACCAACCGTTGCGACTTTCCGCGCTCAGAATACTTTCCTTGCCCTTCGTACGACCACTTGTGTGGCACCGGGGTAAATTAATAGGCGTCGTTACGCACGTGGGACGGAATCGATTCGCCTTTTTCCGAGACTTGTCGTAAGTCATTAAAACGATAAATAAATAAGGGGAAAGGGTCCTTGTTTCTTTTCCTCTTTGGCCCAGACAAGCGCGCAACATCCATCAAAGCACGCCCGTCTCTCACGCATTCAAAAATCCTCAGGCCGCCGCGAGTCTGCACCGTCATTTCCCGCTCTTTGTCCCCACCGGGCCCGCTGGTGATTTTTCATTGGCTCCTATCACCAGCGGGGCCGTTTTCGGGAAAGTCGGGATTGTTTGCTTTTGGTCGTATTGGTTACTCAAGCCCTCTCATTGTACGCGGTCACGAGTTTGATTGACTGCCTCCCTCGTGGGACACGGTAGAAGAAGGGAGGGAGTGAGGGAGGGAGATCCAGAGAACAACGTGAAGTTATCCTAGTGATTTCTATCTGACGCTCATCGATTTCGGAGTCACCTGACTCACCGTGATGGTTTAGTCTCGTAGTATTTTGTCATTTCGTGCATTCCGCTTGTCGAGTTCCAATGTTGCGGGTATTCCTTATATCATTCTCCTCAAGAAAGTCATCGTTCTTTGTTTAGACGCGGAAGAAAATTTTTAATGTCATATAATGTCCTACGAGTGCTGAAAAGTGAAACTGCGTATGGTCGTGAGCCCGCTGAACCTTACTCTGTTATATTTTTTTCCGTGCACCTAAAACTCGATGCTGCAGCATGGAGATATTATGAAAAAATGTCTTATTTTTTAAAACTTGTCCGTAATTTCATCTAATTTTGAAAGTGTATCGTAAGATACTTTGGTGTAAGAGAATCAGTATCGAATTGGGGAGAATGGATGTTGCAGTTGACTAACCTATTTATGTATTAGTTAAAAATATAATCATCCGTCATTGAGGAAAATTTCCCCAAATGTGGGGATAATGGTATGTCATTTTGGATTGATTGCGCCGCGGAAGATTCGAATCCAGTCGAAGATAGGAGCGATCCCACTAGCACCAATGCGAATACTTGCGGAATACCCGCGGTGGCAGTGTTATTGAGCACGAGCAGTGTTATCGGAGGTTAGTTATCGCTGGCATCCTCAGTCCACTTCCGAAGACCAGTGGTGTTTCGTGATTCCTCCTTTCCCCTCCCTCTTGGCAAATAATTCTTTCAGTCTACATCCAAATCTCCTTGTCGCAAAAGGCCTTCATGGCTTCGTGTTCCCGGTGGAGGTGTCGTTTTCCGTCACTTTGTGAGGACCCGACTGAACTACGGTGAAAGCCTTGTCAGAGGGAATTGGGGGGAATAAGGTCTAATATAAGGGGTAGACGTGCAGGTTTGGAAAGGGTGTTGAATTCTATTGTCGAAGAGACTGATTGTTAAGGGAGACTGGATGGATGAGAAAGATGGTGTTTGACGGTGTGTGCGTTTGTCCATTTTTTCAATGGCACCATTCGCCTTCCAGTCGAATGTAGAGAATCCTTACTCTTTTCTTTCCTCGGTCATAGTTGTACTGCGGGGTTTGTTGAGTTCAACCGTTCGCTCCTTTCCTGAATGGTGACAAGTTTCCTGCGATATGAATTACAAGCTTACACCATTGCACGTACAACGGCTTCGCTTTTCGCAATTATATTGATGAATTTAATAATGCCACTAAACGTTTGGATGATGCGAAACTTTAAAGAGCCGATTTTATTTCAATGGTGGTAGTTATTATTACCAGTGTTCGATTTCCGTGATTATTCAGGTTATTTCGTGTAGAAGTAAAGTATTGGGCATTAGAGTTAAGCGAAAGGTTGGAAAGAAACCCTGGGTCTTCATTAAAGCGAAGGGTGAAAGTGAGAAGACTGGATGTGTCATACAGCCGTCAGTTTTCAGTATAAGTCTGGGCTGAAGTTGCTAAAATGTGACCCATATGTATTTTGTACTATTGTATGTCATTTGTCCTGTGTCACGTGTACATTTGCAGGCGATTAAATTACTAATGGTACACCAAAATGTTAATCGTTATAGATATTATTAATTTCCAGCCTAAATAATATTATAGTAGTTTTAACCGAACAGGTTTGATTATCATGAAATCATTGGAATTGTCAAGTTTTCTAAAAAAGTTATTCGGAGAGTATTCGGAGTTCATTGAATTCTTTTTCCTACATTGTTACCGTGAACATTGATCGCTTAACTTTGTTCTACCAGGAATCATTTCACCACAAGTGTCTTTAGCAATGTCCTGCTTCGCTGTTAAACCTTTGACTCTGCCTTGAATTACTTTTAGGATATTCTCCCACAATATGGGAAATGAGCATGCGCTGCTGACTATGAAAGAAGCATGGTAATGCAATAAATCATTAAAAGTCCAATTGAAACGAAATTAGTCTTTGTGTGTAAATTTTCATGTTTAACGATCAAGTTTTCATTAACATTTCTTTTAACTGTACTTGATATGTACATTTAGGGTCAATTTTCATCTTCTCATTTTAAACAATCGAGCATTCCCATTTACTTCAAATACTCATTTCCCTATTTTTTTACTTTTCGTCTTGGAGCCTGTTGTACGCTCACTGATCATATTTTTGGACATATAATTAATATTAATAATGTAATAAATTATATAAATATAATTTAATAATTATAGGAATTATAATTTTCTCTAAGTCTTTTCGAGAAACTTAATTTATTCACTATATGAAATAATCACTTACTTAATGTAGGTCCTGAAAAAGCATGGCATAATCATTACATTAACGGTCGTTGGCAGTTCTCGTGCTGTCATTCAGCCAACAAAAAATCTCTACATTACAAATTGTTCTTCCCTTCCGTTTATCATAGGGCTTAAATTTCGCACTATCCGCGGGCCATTTATTCTCTTGTTAACTTTTTCCCATATCTACATATATTTTCAGCTAATGAATAATACAATCCAGGTCTTTCGTGAGAAGTGGACTGGATATACACAACCGAATTGTTAATCCCCAATCACCTAAAATAAATATGTATACGCCGGCTAAGATATGACATAATGATTCGCAATTTAGATTTTCCCGGCAAAGCTTCCCACCTCGAGTACAGCGTATTCTCTCACTTTGCCTTTTGATTTAATGATTCGATTCACACTCGGGTCTCTTGGAGGCGGTCCCAGGAACACGTAATCTGCAGCAGCGTGTGAATGAGTTACTGCTCTCTGGCGTAAGCCATTTGTTACCGACTCCGCCCCGCTGCGGTGGCCGCGAAGGTGGTGGCTCGCCCCTTGCCTCGCCCCACGGGGGACTGGGAATAGCAGAGTGAGAGCAGTTTGACGTTACGAAACGCGAAAGAACCGTGCGCCACAGTTGCCCGCCGCCGCTTCATTTGCGGCGACTTCGGCTTGCCCTTAACACCGCACGTATCATTTACGTCCGTAGTGCATTACGGATGATAAAAGCGCTCTATTTTTCGACTGCAAATTTCCCGAGACATGAAGGTATAGCACAGGAATAAGAGGAAGGCTTGTTTTATCTTACGGGTTAAACCGAATCTAAGGTTCATTGTGTTCGTTGGCCATTAAGAGTTTGTGATTGCTTTGATACTCGTGCTTTTTTTGCGAAGTAATGATTCTTCTTTAAAAATGTCTGGTGACACGTTAACTTTCATGACTTTAATTTGTTGAGTTTACATTTCACTTTTTAGCCAGTATTCAGGCCATTATTGATCAAATTTATAGCAGTTAACCAAATAATTAACCCGTGATGAATGTGTGTCTTACTTGCTATTAGGTAAAATGCAATTTTTATATTTATATTTTCCTTAATTTGTGTCGTTCATTCTTGGGCCATATTTTGCCGAACCCACTCAGTGCAATAGCAAAGTGTAATTGGGGCGTAATGGGAGGACTGATATACTATAGTAATGTAGTTATCGAAGTTATTAATTTTGAAATTATCGCATCTTGGGAATCTCAAGGAGGAATTTATTGCGCAGAAACAGTTATTACGCAGAAAAATCATCGCAGATAGCGTCGGAAAAGAGTCGGGACGTCGATAAGTCGGCGATTGATGATTCCATTCCCATGGCTTGACGCGGAGATGAGACGGATGAATGCGTAGCCGCGATGCATCTGAATGCGTGCGATGCCCAACTCCACCTCGGGGAGGCAGGGCGGCGGCGTGACTGCGACGTCGGACCGCATGTATACCCTTCGCTTCTCCCACCACGTCGCCGATGCGCCGTCGGATGCATCCAAGGCGGGGGAATAATTGTCTAAAGGGATCGCGCTTCGACTTTGGGATGAATGCAGTCGGTGGTTTTGAAAGCGCGCGTCCGAAGGTCGTTCGCCCCCTCCCATACTAATCCCGCGAGCGAGGGAGCAGCGCGCGCGCGGCCGGCATCATCGAGATGGAAGCGGCGGTGCGTCGTGGGAGGAGGAGGAGGGTCTTTCGCAACTCCTCGATCGCGCGCTCCTTCCTCCTCCGCCTCCTCCGTCCCCGACCAAGGTCCTCCCAGGGTGTTTGGGGAAAGGGAGAAGGGGGAAAAGTGAAGAAGAGACGGGCGTTTTCTGTGCATGCGTCCACCGAAAACCTACGTCTGCCTATCCTTCTCTTTCCTTCCGTCATACGCCTCCCACCCGGCGACTCCTTGGGATGCGGCGAGCGTCGCTTGCATTCATGGCTGCGATACAACCCGCCCGCACACTCATTTGCACCTGCGCCTCCCCCTCTGCACTCACTTCCTCTTTCATTCATCCACCCCCCTTCCCCCC
>WURS02000016.1:5100492-5111250 GCA_011762765.2 Rhinocypha anisoptera | reverse complement strand
CCACCACCACCACCCTGGGCCCCTGTCCCACACCAAAACCCTCCCACGCTCCCTGTCTCTCTCTTCGTTCTTCACCCGTTCGCCTCGGCAGCCTTCCATTGTTTCCTGCCGATCGGGTTGTGTGAGCAAAAAGAATGGGTGAAAAATAAGCTTTCTTTGCGAAAAGCTTTCTCTCTCTCTCTCTCTCTTTTCGGTCCCTGACTATTTTTCTCCACCGCTCCTCCCTCCGCCCCCCCTCCCTCTCTCCCCCCTCTCTTCTGCTCCCCTCCCTTTCCCCTCTTTGATCTTTTCCTCTCTTTTGCTCTCTCTCTCCCTCTCCGTCTGAGCCAAAGCGCGACGGAGCGTGCCCCGGGACGATATCTAAAATTACGTTAATTGACACAAGAAGAAGAGTGGGCTCTCTCCGTTTGGGGGAGGTTTGTGCGCGCGTGAAAAATCCCATCCCCTTACATAGACCGCCGTTTTAGCTGGAAAGAGCGTTTGCGCGCAGGAAAGAAATATGTTCAGACACACACACATCTTGCGAAATGGAAAAAAGCTAGTTTAGTCCCAAAGATCTCGCTGCTCTATATCTCTCTCTCTTTCTGTCGGTGTTCGTCTCATTTCCGGTGTTGTGTTTCCCTGAAATAGATGGCGTTCAAGCAATCGAGAGACTCTTCTCGGTGATTGGCGTCCCACTCTGTTGTCATTACCTTCGAGAATTTTCATTGGCGAATGCCACTCTTTGCTTTGCTTTGACGAGGAATTTGCGGTTGATTAAATTCGAAGTAGTGTAATTTGGAAGCGTTTTAGAAATAAAATGGATAAAAAAGCCTCATAATATTTTTGCTCTTCAGGGTTTTAGGAAGATTTGCCCCATGTACTGGCTAAACTTATAGTAGTAGTGTGCCAAGCAGTGAATTATACCTTGTAATATTAGATTAGTTTATGTGAAAAGTGGATGAATTTTTTCATTAGTAATCAAGGAATATGTTGCTGCAGTTGTCATTTAACTTTAGCATTAACTTCGAGAAATCAGTCAGAAGAGTTTGAGTATTGGTTGGCTGCCCATTACCTAACGAAAAGCCTGAAAAACTTGTTCACTTGGATTCCTTCGTCTTAATTTACGGATGAATTTCAGTATCTGGTGATCTTTAATTTTACAATACCGGTTATACGACTTCAAAAACTATTCCATAATACTTGTGGCAAATCTTGGCTACGGGTCTGATTTTTATTTTTATAGATGCTGTAGTTTTATAGTGTGAGTTTCATGATGTTAACTTTTTCGTATAGTGTTTACCAAAAGTATTTATAACTTTCTTTCAGGAGTAAATGTTACCCTCTTGATGAAAAACTGCTGATGTAGGTTTTTGGTAGGTTTTTTCACGACTCTGGAATTCTTTTCCGGATCATGCGGTTATAGAAAATGCTGCACTTCTAGTTTTATTCGTAGAAGAAGGATTATCATTCTGCTTCGTAATCATTCTGAAAATCGTTGTTTTTCTTCATCAGATAAAAATCCCCGGCAAAAAAAACCTCTTCAAAATTCTCTTCTTGACGAAACCAAAAGGCAGTGGTGACCGAAACCATTTTCAGTTAATGATTAGATTTTCTTAAGGTACTTATAGATTCACCCTTGTTCCCTTGCAGATTTAGAGAAAAAAATGTGTGAGCCGGAAAGTGTAAAGAAGCGAGTGCCGCCGACTTCCTCAAGGAAGGATAGAAAGGAAATTTCACTCTTTTATGGAGTTTCAACATCCGACAACCCCCCCTTTCCCTTTTCAAGCGGACCTTCCTCGCTCTATCTCGCGATTGTGACTTTTTGTCTCTTTGGCATTTGATCTCGCCCCTTTTGGCTGTTTTCCCCAACCCCTCCGCGCCTTCATCGTTCCCATCTTTGTAGCCCTCGGGCGTTTTTGAATGTAACCGCTTTTTTGCCTTCACGCTTCGAGTCCTACCGATTAATGACGCGTGGATTAACCCTTTTTGTCTCTTTCGGAGTCGTTAAGCCCCGCGATTTTAATTGGCGTCCGCTGGAAGCCTCCCCGTATCATTTTTTTCCCTTCGGATATCTGATTTCTCTCGCATATTTCTCATTTTTCGTCATAAAGTACGTTTTCGATTGAGTTAACCTCGTTATTCTGTTTTCCAGGCATGGTCCGCGGTTGCGTATCTTTGGCTGAATATAGACGGTTCGTCAGGAATATAGACGCTTCGCCCTCTGTACATCTCTGAAAGGAAACTCCAACATTTTTATATTCCTTGTTTTAAGGTGGATATTTGTTTTTCGCTTAGCTGGGTTGGGCACATAAGAAAATTATAATGGGTAATGTCAAATAGCCTCTGAATATGGGAGTTTTGAGCAAGTATCTCAGGGGCTCTTACTAAAAGCAACAGTGAATATAATTCACTACTACGGATCGTGAACAATTTTTTGTTTGGTAATAATTATTCTTTTGATAATTAATGCCAAAGAGTAAAGAATTATTTACTCTATGGTATCACTATCCATTCTCGAGGATACTCACAATAAAATCTTTGTATCATTTCGCACACAAGATAAGAAAATAATAAGTTTTGACATTTTTTTATTTTCGACATTTATTTTGACTTTTACCAGTCATTTTCGATCGTCTTCTTTATTATAGGATGAAAACCCGTGTCTCAACGTCGCCAGTTCTCTATGAAAAAAGTAAAGATGAGGAAAAAGTGGTTCGCAAACCTATTTTTTAATCTGATTTTCCTCCATTGATGCTTGTGTTCTAAATTTATGCCAATGCACAAATTTTAGTATTCAGCCTAACGTTCGGTATTCGGTGATGGGAAGATCTTATATAATTATTGGAACTGTTTGAACCAGTGCAACATTTGCAAAATGTCATTGTATAGAGATTATGAAAATAATTTTTAAAAAATTGCGAAATTTGGAGGAGTGCGAAGGGTACACAAGAACTATAATAAAATAATAAACTACTTCATTTAAAATATAAATATTAACTCGTTTTTTAGTGAACTTAATAGCTTTGCCTATTAAAATATTTTTCCTCGACATTCTTATTAACAGCTATTCACAATTAACTTTATTCATCATATAGTATATTATGTCATTTCCCAATAAAATTTATAGTAATTTGAATGTTTTACGCAATATGAAAAGTTTTACATTTTTACCTACTATTTTCAGTTATTAACATTTTAACTAGCCACTTTAAATTAGTTAACCTCAAAAAATATTATACATATGTAGCCTTTTTATGTATCTTCTGAATACATATAGATAATTTTACGAAAAATAGGCTGAATACGAAAAGAAAATTGTTATAAAATTTCTCAGAAAACGTGCAATGTAGGAAAGTAGCCTTAGCAACAAAGCAAGAAGTGCGTATTATCTTATAATTACCGAGCTTGTCGGTATTTTTAGAGTACGCAACGCAGAATCTTCACCAAGATGAAACACGTTGTTGCCGTCTAAGGAAAAAAAATTGTTGTGCATATTTTAGTGGTTTAAGAAGGAAGCCCTTTTAGGCGAACGGTTTCGTCCTAAAAAGATGCTTAGAAACGCGAAATACCGTCTAAATTTTTGTTTGCATTTCTAGTGCATGAAACCTTTTTCATTCGAATGCTTATAGTTTTCTGAGTATAACTATTTTTGATTTTTAATTTTCCGTGTGGGTCATCAATTGTTATTAACAAAAAACTTGTAAAAATAGTAAATTCGCAGAATCGATTCGAAACAAATTTTTTTAGGTAAAAAAGGTTAAAATAAACACTTTTTAACTCAAGACAAATTCTCGAAAAATGCTTCCTTTCCGAGATATGAGCGATTTTATTCTGAAAAAATGACTAAAATTACTGATTTTGAAACAATTTTTCTCGATTTTTTTTCTCGAAAACTAATAGACAAATCGCAATTTTTCAAAGCCCATAACAAACTTTTAAGCTTTAACTACAATTGAAAATTTTTTGATAATGACAAATGGTATCTGTGACGTTCAAAATGCGATTCCAAAATATCTCTTTTAGGCAGACTAGCGTGAGTGTGTGCAAACCAGAAGACGGTTGCGGTAATACAGGCGCCTTCTGGTTTGTAAACACTCACGCTAGTCTGCCTAAAAGAGATATTTTGGAATATCATTTTGAACATCATAGATACCATTTGTCATTATAAAAAAATTTTCAATTGTAGCTAAAGCTTAAAAGATTGTTATGGGCTTTGAAAAATTGCAATTCGTTCATTAGTTTTTGAGAAAAAAATTCCCCAAAATCAGTAATTTCGTCATTTTTTCATCGCTCATATTTCGGAAAGGAAGCATTTTTATAGAATTTGTCTTAAGCTCAAAAGTGTTTATTTTGACGTGTTTTACCTAAAAAATTTGTTCCGAATCGATTCTGCGTATTGACTATTTTTTACAAGTTTTTTGTTAATAACAGTTGATGGCCCACACGGAAAATAAAAATCAAAATAGTTATACTTTGAAAAATATAAGCATTATAATGAAAATGGTTTCATGCACTAGAAATGAATTAGTCGGTCCAGGCTCTGTTTACGGGGATAAACCGCTCGCCTATTTGTTCTGAACATTTCGCTGGTACACACAGGTGACATGTTTCTCTCGTGGTTTCGTTGCCTGTTCTTAATAAAGTGAAACTTATTTTATCGGGCCCTCCTAGGATGAGAAACAAAATATTTTTACCATATACCCTCACATCGTCGTTATTCAGATAGATGGTTCGCCTGACGGAAACTTGGAAAATTATTTTTTTTAAATGTAGGATTTTAAACCAAAGTATGTTTTTTTGGGTAAGAAAGAGCCATGTGGAACTCAGTCAGGTTGAAACGCGTGAACAAGGATTAATTTTATTTTTTTGTAATATTTCAGGACCTATTACTAAAGCCTTGGGTCTCCCGGCGGTAGATCAAAAGGAGGTGGATTAATCTACAACTACTACTTAATATACGCTAGTATCATCGACTTCATCGACTTAACTATTTGTAGGGTGCGGTTTCCTTCCTAAGCTCTAAGTAACGGATGCTTTTTTTCGTGTCGGCTGTCACAGTCTTGTAATTTTCTCGTTCCGCCAAATTATCGCCGAGATTGTTTGTCGGACTAAAAAGCCAGGGCCTTCCGATCGTGCACGTTTCCTTCAGAATCTCCCGGAGGTTGGATCTACTCCGCCCGCGGGCATCGTTTGCCCTGGCGAAAGGGGAGGGTTTCGGGTCGCCCGAGTCGATTAGAAGGTTCGTCGTGGGCGGGAGAAACGGTGGCGTCATCGGCAATTCCCAGAAATCGGATTGATACGTCCGTTTATCTCCTCCGCCGGGCCCGTTTGGAACGAGCCGACGGCTAGGCTCGCGCGTACGATTTTAATGAAAAGGCTCACGGTATGGCAAGTGGAGCGACCTCCTCTCGAAAACCTTCCGGTCGGAGAGCTGAGTAACCCATGAATGAAAGGCTTTCTGGGGTCCCGTCACTTAAGGACTGCGGTCTCATTTACTCGAAGGAAGCGGACCTCCCTCCGGGGGATGAATGATGGGAAGGGAAGGTACATTTGGTTGCTTGTTGTTTTGCTTTCCTCTACCCTCTGCCTGTAATCGTTTTGGAAAGGAATTCTCCGAAGATGATGTTAATTTTGGGAAGTTGCGTGCCGCAATATTCGATGATAATTCATGTCCGCTGGATGGACTAAGAACAATCCTTTTCTTTGTTATTACCGAGGTACCGAAGCACTTGCGGGAAACTTTCACGTCAGTGCTTCGGTTCTTCCTGGCCGATACACAATTGCGAAATTGGGAAAAACCCCGAGAATAACTCATTTTCCTGTAAATTCTTGGGTCATACCCCATGACTGGATCAAAGAAATAAGTCCATGAATTAAACTATCATAAGATTTTTCTGGCCACGAATTTTAAGCTTTTGTTTTATTTCTGTTTAATCAATACAATTTCTTTATTGCTTATTCGTCAGTTTTTCCTAACATTTTTCTTTTTATTGCGCATTAATCTCTGGTATCAAATGAGGATTAATGAGATTCATGGCGAAATGAAATTACAACTTTCCACTGAATAAATTTATTTTTACCCAGGGTTTCGGTGTCACCGCTCCATCCTCGGATGGAGGATTAATGAGATTATGAATTCCCGCGTACCGTAGTGAAGTTCTGACAAAATGGAGTAGCCGACCAAGTTGAAGTGGGTGGTACTACGAGGTGCATTAAAGTTGTAATACCTCCAATATTTTTTCTCCGGGTCGGAAACAGAAAGATTCGGTTTGTTTTAAAATCAGCGGGCACTCTTGGTCAATGCGTGACACATTGACAAAGAGTGCCCGCTGTACGTGTGACGTGGAAGCATTGTACGACAGACAAAACCTCTAGCGGCAGCCTCGAGAATGAGAACTGTTATCGATACTTAAAATGGCGACGTTTTCGGTAAATGACCAGCGTGTAATCATTCGTGGTGTGACGCCGATTGAAATTCATCGCCAATTGAAGGAGACATATGGTGATGGAGTCATGGATGTGTCGAAAGAGCATTCATGGGTGCGACAGTTTAAAGAAGGCAGAAAATCATGTGACGACGAATGAAAATAATCTCGGCCTCGCACACCCACAGTATCACAGCGATTTTCCAGTGGTCAAAACAGACTCCTAAAGAAGCCTTCACCGCGGCAATAAAATCATGGCGTCGACGTTGCGAAAAATGTGTACGTCTTCCGGGAGTTTACGTCGAGAAGTAACACAAGTTTCTATGTTTTTTAGGAGAATAATTAGTTAGAAAAAATCGGAGGCCTTATAACTTGAATGCATCTCGTATTAAGACTGAATTTAACATGGTTCGTCGAAAAGAAAGATTCTGACACCGAAATACAGAAATGTCATTACGATTCGAAAGATATTGGATACGGGAAGAAGCGTGCTTATGTATTTCATATGTATCTCTATCCTGTAGCGAATTTAATGCTGGCGGGAGAATACCGCTCCAATTTTCTGGTTTAGATTTATCGGCATTCTTTTTCCCCTCTTGTCACCTTCCGCCAAAGTCAGCTCGTTCGGAGATTAACCGGAGAGAGGGGTCGCAGCCAGGTGGCACCGCTTTCGCGATGTGAGAGTTTTAAAGGAGGTCCAAGGAAAAAAAATTGGGCGCGCTCACGCTGTATTTCTGTCCTACTCAGAAGCCCCGCGGAATCTCCTCCTCCCCACCCCCATTTTCTTCGTTACCTAATTTTCCCCCGAGTGTTAGGTTACGTCATCTCTCTTTCACCCTCTTATTTTGATTCGGATGGCCGTGGCCTCTGGGCGCCGACGAAAAAGTTGCGCAATCCGCGTTTCATTTTTTTTTGGGGTGTGCTTTGGTTGCCCGCTCCGTACCCGCTCAACCGCGGCCAGAGAGAGACAGCGAGAGATAGAGAGAGAGAGAGTGGGGAGGGGGGGAGAGGGAGAGAGAGAAAAGGTAAGCAAATCTCGTGTGCTCAACTTTTATGACTCATGCAATTCTATGCGGCGGCGCCGAAGTTTCTCTTTTTTTTTGCCTTTTAATCATTCACTGTTACGTTTTCCCCGCGGTCTTTTCCTTTTTTTCCCGTTTGATTTCGCGTGGTGTTTTTTTGAGCGCTGAAAATAATGCTCGCTCGTTCACGGCGGCTCCACGTCCCTCTCCCTCGGCTCGCTTTACGGCGCAGATTAAAAAAAAGATAATTCTAGTGTCGCTCATTGCGCGTGAATTTACGTCGCCCGAAGGGATGAGGAGTTCGGGAATGAAAAAAACTGAAATTCACGAAGAAAGATCCTATTCCATCAAACTTCCGTCTGAAGCGCTCCTCCTCTTCCAGCTTGCGTAAATTAGATAGTAAATATCTTTTCGTACCACCGATGAAAATTTAGTTTCACCAGTTACTGAAACTCAGGGGCAATTTCGAGGGTAGTCCCAGAAGTACGCGACCTGACGTATAGATGGCGGTTGTTGTTGTAAAAAAAATTTACTATGTTCGAAAGTTTCAAACTTATAAAGGTCAAGTTTTGAAGTTTGAAAACGCTACGTTGTTTGTTATTTGCTTGACAACCATCGACAATGAACGCCCTTGGTGAATTTGTAACCATGGAAAAATTTGGTCATCGTTATGTGATACAATACTTTCATTTGAAAAGTCTCGATCCAACCAATCAAAACGGAGCTAGATTCTACTTTTCGGGGAGTCTTCTCCTTCGTTTGTTACATTAAAATAGTTGGTGGCAAGAGTTTAAACGGGGCCGTAAGAGCTGCCAAGACGAACAATATGAAGGGACTACGTAAGAAAAGATGAAAAAAATCCACAAATTGGTATTGTTTGATCGTCGACTGAAAAGTGCGCGAAGCTACCAGACATGATAGGCATGTCAAAAAGTGATTCGCATATCGACTAAAAATTTGGATACGAGAAAGTTGCGCGCAGGATAGGTGCCGTGGTTACTCAAAATGAAAAAAAACAGCGTCGTGAGGATATTTCAATCGAGTGTTTGGCGAAGTTTTACAGCAATAAAACCGAATTTTTTCGTCGATGAATAACCATGCATGAAACATGGGTCCATCGCTTCAAACCTGAGACGAAGCAACGGTCAAAACAATGTATTGAAAGGGGAAAATCTACTCCAAAGAAGGCGAAGACAGTTCCATCTGCTGGCAAGGTTATGGCATCCTTTTTTGGGATGAGAGGGGGATATTTTTCATTGATTATCTTCAGAAATGAAAAAACAATCAACGGCGAGTATTGTGCGAACTTATTGCAGCGTTTAAGTGATGTAATCAAGACAAAAAAACGGCCGTATTTAGTGAAAGAGAGAGTTTTGTTTCGTCAGGACAATGCACCCGTTCACACATCCGTTATCGCGATGGCAAAAATCAATGAGTGTGGACGTTTGAATTGCTTCCTCACGAACCATATTCGCCATACTTAGCTACCTCGGATTATTTTCAAGTTTCCAAAAATGAAAGAAAAATGGCTCGGTGGTAAAAGATTTTCCACCAATTCGGAGGTGACGTCTGCTGATAATGGCTATATTGACGAGTTTGACGATTCTCACTATAAACATGGTATCGGAGGTCTTGGACATCGCCGGGAAAAGTGTATCGAACTAAAAGGAGATTATGTTCAGAAATAAATACAAATTTTTTCGCAAATTTTAAACGTCTTCCTTATGAGAGCAGGTACTTCTGGAACTGCCCTCGTATGTTATGTCCCGATTCATTTCGTTGATTTAATTGCTTAGGTTCAGCTTGATTTTGCGCAGTACATATGGAACTTTCAATTTTTCGCCTGCGTAACAAAGATAATAACGGCTTCCGGTTTTCAACGAAACTCGAAGAATCGTCATCCAAAGAGGGAGGGAGGGCGATGTATGTGACCAAAGTGAGGTCTTTTCCGAGAGATGGAAATATTCCAGAAGCTCCAGGGCGTTGGTCTGATGAGTGAAAGTTATAAAAAAAAACTCGACCACCCCACGAGTTCCTTGCATTCAGTCGGTCGGTCATCCGTCGCGTTGGCGCCGTTTTTTGGCGAACCCAGAGGGCACCAGAGGGAGGGGGTTATTCAAAGCTCAGCGTGTGAATAAATTCACCTGCGTCTCAAAATCGGAGCTCTGCTTTTCCTTTACTGAACCGCCTTGAGATCCACCTTTGCAGCCGAATATCCTTAAGAGTCAGTCGAGATCCTAAATCGGAGACGTCACAGTCGTGAGGGTCCATAGGGGGGACACTCGACAACAATGAGGAAACTATTTTACGGAAGAGTTAAGTTTATTGACATTATCGTGAAGGTTCCGACTCGGCGATAAATGGAAATCATTAATTGCTCACTTCAATTCCTTTTCTTATCATAACACCTGATTTTAGAATGTACGTTGATGAGTGAGCTACGAATATGCATAAAACTATCTTTTATTTCCTGGTACTGCTGCTCTTCTGGTTTCCGTCACAAAAAACGCATTACATTAACGTAATGGTGTCATCAACTCGATCCTCATTGGTTAATCGCGGTCCTCCATCCAAACTACTCACAGTCAATTCTTTTTACTTCCCTGTATCTTTTCCTTTTTGTACGTCTCTGTTCATTTTTCCTACGCATGATCCTTACCCTTGACTCCTCCTCGTGACGGTTTCTTTTCAATAATACCCTCCATCGTAATACTTAGTCATTAATTTTTTTGTCTCAGGGGTAATTTTTATGGTATCTATCCATCATTTAAATGATGCAAGGCTGGGTAATTCCACAGGAGTGTTTTGCTATAAGTTCAGGACACTCTTTTAAATGACAAAATGTCAGCGACAGGAGAAAAACAACGCGTTAAACTAAATGCGTAGTTTTAGATGTTAAATGGTGGATTTGGAAAGTGTAAATGACAGAGAGATGGCATTTTTCCACTAGATTAAAATATCATATAGTATCGACCGGTTTCAATGCATTACCAAATCATCAGGTGAAGAATGAGTCCAAGTACCGACATGTACGTATAAGAGGTTACTTAGTCTCATTATTTAGCCGAGGCTTTTTCTAAATCGGTCGAAAATAATAGTTAAATATTTACAACCTATGGAAAATCACCAGCATTTTGTCATTAATAAATGTCATTATCTTCTACACATTTCAATATCCTGATATAAATTTAAAAAAATATATATGTATACACATAACTTCAGATAGAAACACTTAGTAAAGAAAGACTCACATAATAAAGAAGAAATATTTCGGGACTTGCTTGCCCCTTCGTCGGTCTGGGAGAACTCGCTGATGAAGCTTCTTCCAG
>WURS02000016.1:4966262-4977156 GCA_011762765.2 Rhinocypha anisoptera | reverse complement strand
TTCGGGGACCCGTCTGATCCGCCCGCGTGTCTCTCAAAAGAAGCCCACTCGACCGCCGCCGCCTGGGATGGGTGCACCCACGGAGACGCACGGGGCGGGCTGAGGGGAGAGAGAAAGAGATTTGAGAGATCCCACCCGAGTGTGGTGCGTCCGAGGTGGATACCTTCGAGGGAGTGGAAGACGACGAGGAGGGGGGCTTCCGCGTCGCGCGGTGCCGTGACGCACGCCGGGGGCACCCACACGGGAGCGGACCCCCCCGGGGTGTGCGACCTGGAGGGGGGGAGGGCCGCGATGATAGCCTCGGAAGACCCGTCGGGCGACCGCGACGAGGAGGGGGAGGCCGAGGAGGGCCGATCTGCCGGGGAGGAGGGCGAAGAGGAGGAGGAAGAGGAGGAGGAGGAGGAAGACGAGTCTTCGTGGGGTCCCATCGACCTCGTCAAGGAGAAAAAGCGGGAGCCGGAAGAGGAGGGACGCGAGAGAACTGCTGTTAGACCCCCCGCGCTGCCCCCGGCGTTCCCTCCGGCCCCCACGCCATCCGTCCCCTAGGCGGCAGCCCTCTGGGAGCGGGAGTTTCTCCTCGCCCTGCATCTCGGCGCCCAGAGGATGGGCCACTCCGCCGCGCCGCCACCACCCGCCCCCCTGACGCCCCTCGCCGCCTTCCCGCCGCCCCTGGCCCCGCTGGCCGAGGTGCAGAGGCGCCT
The DNA here is from genome assembly GCA_011762765.2 of Rhinocypha anisoptera. NCBI lineage: Eukaryota > Metazoa > Arthropoda > Insecta > Odonata > Chlorocyphidae > Rhinocypha > Rhinocypha anisoptera. The sequence continues at coordinate 4,976,455 of WURS02000016.1, read as the reverse complement.
CTGGCAGGTGGCCCTCGCCGCGGCGGCGGCGGCCGCGAGACCGTCGGAGTGGGCGGGCACCCAGGGCCCGGCGCCCGTACCGCCTTCACCCTCCGGGCCCGCGATCTCGTCTTCCCACTCGACGTCATCCGCCGCGGCGGCCCCGGCACCTCCACCGACGCCTTCCCCGTCCCCCACAGCCTCCAGTTCCACCTCATTGGATTGCTGGTAAATGTCCCTCCGTTCTGGTATCCGGAAGCGGTTCACAGGTGCATCAGAGCGCCGCTTGCCGGGTAGCTAAGGACTTACCATCGACAGAGTATTCTTCTCCCTCTGAATCAAATCAACGTGCAGAAAATGAAGATGCTTGTAAACATGTGATATACCCTCGATAGTTTCGTTCCAACTTGCAACATGTTTACTGACAGGAACTTGATTCGAGAGTAAACTTCTCTAGTAGAGATAATTTTCCACCTTTCACGTGCGCACTTCCTTTATCTTTTATAGCAGGTGCAGCCTTCCAAGCAAGTTATTAAAAATTTCAGTCATCAATTAATTTTATTTTCAACTTCAAATCAATTGTCAAAACACAACATGGTAGCTATTTGAATCAAGTAGAAGTCTGTAGCCAAGCATTGTAGGCAGTGGCAACTGTATGGTGTGGAGGAAAGAGGAATCTTCTTTCACAGCTTTTCGAGGTACAGCTCAGAAAATGGCTGAATTAAGACATGGGCATTAAGTATTCAGAAAATTTTTATATGATAGAAGTCTCTATAATGTATCTTTGAAAACTGTTAGTCGTTTTAGGCATGGAGGTTTGGGATTTTAATGATTTTAGAGCACTGAAAAATATCCTGGTTTTGTGTAATTTTTGAGTGATATTAAAAGCTAATAATATTTAAATTATATTTAAGAGGTCATTTGCATATGTTAATATTTAATCCAATATAAAATCTTTGCAATATTCAAATGAGCATATCTTGAATTCACCTCATAACTTCTATAATATTAACATTCATAAATAACAAACTCTATGATCCAGATATAGTTGTCAGTGGTGTTTAAAACACAGGTTTTACCAATTTAAATGGTCCTTGTACAGAATGAATTATGTATGCTTCTTTTTCAATTGGTACTCATATCATTGGAATGTTTTTCAAGCTTATTGATCAAAATGGTGTCATTTCTTCAGTATTTTGTGATTAATTTTTTTAAGGGACCATATTAACCAAAAGTCATTATTGTGTTGCTAAAGTATTTAATTAAAACCAGAGAGGTAAAAAAATTTCTGTTATATTTTTATAAAATTTGTAAAACCTTTAAATATACCTTTCATCTATAAATTTCCTGTTAAAATATGAGGCTCATAAAAATGAAAATACAATGATAAGAAATATTTCTCAATATAAATGTTAAGCTTCTATAGTATTTATTTCTCTGATTGTCATCCTGAAATGTATTTTAATAGGAAATACCAGTGTGATTTAATAATATTCAGACAGCATATATGTTCACCAAGTAAATATATATTTCCTTTTGCACCCTGCCATGTGATTTCAGAAGTCATTCATAATGTTCAGAATTTCTCTTGTTAATAATCCTATAGAAGAGACTAATGTTCTCACTTAAAATTCTGGATCTGAAGTAATATCAGCATTCCTAATAAGCTGCTGCCATTGCAATTTTAATTTTCTTAAATAATTTTACAACTCTAAATTTCTCCTTCTATTAATAAAATTACAAAAATAACTGTCAGTTCTTCTCCAGTTGTAATTATTAATTGAGTATGAGACAATTGAGTGAAGAAAATTGCTAAATTTATCTTCTAATTATTTTTTAAAGGTATACATTATGAAAAATGATGCAAAATTATGTTAAATAACTAGAATATAATTTGAATTGTAGGCCTCCTGGAATGGATCAAAAGAATGCAACTACTTCCTCGACAGATGGCAGCAAATCACAAGACTCAGGGCAAGCAGGTAAGTTAAACTATTGTTTTCTAATTATTTTTAGAACCTAATGTAGTTGGGAAATTAAAATAAATTTTTTGGTATGTAAGTGATTCATTCTGTCTTCTATTATTAAAAAGAAATTGTTTCATATGGTGAACAAACATTCACTTTTGTTATAATTCATTATAATTTGGTTTTTATCAGTATGTTAGTAGTTAATTAATAGAGGTTTTTCTACTTTAAATACATGTGTACCTATAATAGTGAAGAATGCTTGGAAGTGGTTATTTTACACTATGACGTTCTGATTTAATTAGCACTTACTAAATACAGCATTAAAATGTTATTTTAAATATATGTACATATCAAAGTACAAAAAGCAACTTTCAACAGATTAAAATTTATACTTTCAAATGTTCTTGAAAAATTCAAATGATTTTATTTCTTTCTATGAAAATAAATTATGATATTTTTCAAAAAAAGAAAATCCACCCAGAAATGACATACTGTTATTCATTCTTTGAACTATGCAATTATTAAGGCTCTATTAAAGCATTTCATAAACTATGCCTTTTTTCTGTTATGCACTTTGATTGTATAGGGGTAACAGAGAATAATATATTCCTTATTTATTTTTCAGATAAAAAGAAGCCACATATAAAGAAACCTTTAAATGCATTCATGCTTTATATGAAGGAAATGAGGGCTAAAGTTGTAGCAGAATGTACATTAAAGGAAAGTGCTGCCATTAACCAAATACTGGGAAGGAGGGTAAGTGTTGTACTTAATGCATGAATTTTGTCCTTTTTAATGAGTTTCAAATCTTATTATGCTTCAGATTGAGAATTGATGTTTTTATTTATTCAAATAACACAATTGTTATACATCTACTGGCATTATATAATTTTTAATGAGCAAAATTTAATAAAAATAATATTTGATTTACTTATTTTGCTTGGATAAATTGAAATCTGAATGAATGGCATTCTCATTGGAGCATATAGAACTATTATCCCAACAAGGCAATGTCAAAAATTCACTAAAAATAGGTCTATGTGGTAATGTTATTGCTCATGGTTTACAAAAAGTATTTTTTAATTGAAGTAACTTGATTTTTTAAACTAAGCATTTTATAGCCCTAAATTTTTAGCCTTATATAATTTTTTATGTTACCCTTTGAATTTAGTTCAAACTGGTATAGCCAATTCAATGGCAAAATATGTAAAAACTCAGAAGTAGTTCAACAATTTATTTAATTTATATAAGTAATAATAAATTGGCATGTCAACATGAATAAATCATGTAATCTTAGTTTATAAATCTTAAAAGGCAATCTTAGCATAATAAAATTGAAAAACAATATTAAAGAGCCCATAGACAAAAAGGTATACTATTATATATAAATCCAAGAAAATAGCTATTTAGCATAATATGGCCTTGCTATTTGGGAATAGTAAATACCTTATTTTATGTATTACTTAAATTGAATATTTAATCATATTTTTACCATGAATTCAGAATATGATTTTAAACATATCTTCATATTTTGGTCTAACACATTGCAGTCCTAGGTAAAAAGTCCTTTTCTGACAAAAATTGTATTTGGAATTATTTAACTCATTTGTCAGACAGAAACTCATTCTTTGTCTTTTTTGACATAATTTACCTACAGCACATTATTTTCATCAAATTATCAGAAAAGTTATAACACTGGTGTACTTTTAAACCTTTTTGTCGTAAACTTTGTTGAACTAATGTGGTTTGAATTGCATTTTGCTGACACAAGGGGTTTTTTGTCATCAGTAACATTTATATCTTTTCTGCCTTATCCTAATGCAATGGCTGCTCTGCTAATTTTAGTGTAGTTTTCCTTAGACCATATAATGGCAATAATGTGTTTTAACTTCAGAAGGTTAATCATATATGAAGAGGCGAGAGTTAGTGGGATGTCTTTTATTGGTTTGGGGTCCATAAGGATGTGATGACTGCAATGTGTTAGCTGTGATGTTTATGTAATGCTGTTTGCATGCGGGAAGTGATTTGGTATGTGTAAAGGACGTTCCTCACACTCGACTTTGTGCCATGCTTTGTAGTGGCATTCTTTAAGTCGAGAGGAGCAAGCAAAGTACTATGAGAAGGCGCGGCAGGAAAGACAACTTCACATGCAGATGTATCCAGGCTGGAGCGCCAGAGACAATTATGGCTATGGCACAAAGAAGAAGAAGAGAAAGAAAGAGAAAGCGGCAGATGGAGGAGGTACCTTCTAGTAGTGCTAGAACAGCAGCGGATAGGATATGGGTTCCAACCAAAATTTTTTTAAGTGAAAAAAAGGTCACAAAGAAAGGAATATGTTCGGGCCCGTTAGGGGAACACAGCTCTTATCTGCTGTCGTACTCCAATTGAAAAAAATACACCATATTCCTTGCCTACAATGAGGCTGTGGCAATCTTGGGACGAATTCATATTTCTGGGAATCTCTCTCTCTCTATCTGTATATTTTTTTTACTTTTTTTTACTTTCTTCAAAGGGACTACACTGAATCGCTGAGCAGAATAGGTTCGTGCAGGTTGCACCTGCATTTGGCCCATGATTTGAATGGTTATACACCAGCATGGTGTATAGTAAAATAAGTTGTAAGTCATTTTCATTAAAATATAAAACGTGCAGGATTGGGGGCACGCTAAGAGAAATCGGTAGCACATCGAGCGAGAGAGGAACTTTTCCTGGCTGTTCTTCTAGCACCACAATGTGTACCCCCTATAAATGATGGAAAAAATATTTACTAGATGTAATTTTTGTTGTTGAGATCAGATTATTAGGAGGAATATTCTGAAAAGGTCCACCTTTTTAATTGAAAAATCCTTTGTTTGTTTGTTTGGGGAAATAAGAGATCTCATGTTGCGCCTTCTTTGTTCACTCCTTCCTCCTCCCATCAGTGGCATGCGCTAGGTCGAGAGGAACAAGCTAAGTATTATGAGCTAGCACGCAGAGAACGACAGTTGCATATGCAGCTCTACCCCGATTGGTCTTCTCGTGCTAATTCTTCCCGTGGGAAGAAGAGGAAGCGCAAACAAGAGACAAACGATGGAGGTAGATGAATTGATGAAGTTAATCTATGCATGTGATGGTTTCTCTAGGATGATGGGCAGTTTGATTAATTCAATTGAAATTACAACAAAAGAAATTTTTCAACTTTTCAAATGGGTGTACCTTTATTTTTTGTTTCATTCTCGAGACATTCAAATATTGATGCATCCATCATAGCATACAGATAAAACACTTGTTGAATGATTGTCTACACTCACCCCACACACTTTGTCACAATTCAAATCATCACACAGATGCATATTTTTGCCCCATGAAATAATAAAACATGCATACTTTTGCACACACAAAGTTTTTGAACGCAGCTGCAGGAAAATGCCAAATTTTTTGTGTGCATTTGCAGGAACCTATTCTGCTGAATGCTCAGTGTATTTGCACATCTTTCCATTACCCTTTCTCTGTTTTTTGGTAGCATTGCTGTTTGATCACATTTGAATAGTTCCCTGAAAGGCTTTTAAATTGTTTTGATTTTTTTCTCTTTTGTGTTTTCTGACTGTTTTTTGTTATATTGAAGTCATAGATGCTATTTTGCTGCTATTTGCCTGTATTTTTCATAAATACATGTTTTACATTTTCCTTTCATATATTTTTTGAGTATGAGTTTTTCACTGTTATGAAATTAAAAATTTTTAAGTGTTTTTAAAAGTAATTTTTCACGTTACATAATATTTGTTTAAATTGTATTCTTGCAATAATTATAATGGAAAAGCATTTGAAGAAATAACTTGCTTTGATTCTTTTACTTAATATATGCATTCTTAAATTTTCTTACATTAATGCAAATTTGTGTTGCATTTTCAGGGAGCAACTTGAAAAAATGTAGAGCCCGCTATGGGCTGGACCAACAAAGTCAGTGGTGTAAACCATGCAGGTGAGTTAATTTGTTTATCACAAGTGTTATGTTAGACTTGCAACTGATCATCACGGCTCAATGTTCCTTATTCCTTTTCTCCGTTAAATACCCTATTATTATTATTGTTTGGCATTGGTTTCTTCCTTCCTTATCCTCTATAAGTAAATTATTTTAGAGCATGCTCATCAGTTACACATACATGGCAATTGGGTATCAAGTACACAAGGATCGTAAGAGAAATTGGAGAATGAATGAATGCTTGAGTGAGTGGTTGTGTACATATATAACTCTGACTTTGTGGGAAAGTAGAATCCTTGTTGTATGACTGTATGTGTGTTTGTGTTTCCACACATACATACATACAAATACAGTGAAACCTTTTATATTTTTAGTTGATATTTCTCTGCCTTGCTGTATTTTTATTTTTCTTCCTCTTGTTGTTTCTTTAATTGATTTTTTCTTCATTTGAGATCGACTGCTCTTATGAGAAACAGAAGGGTCACTCTCAACAATCACCAACTGATCTTCACTTGTAAATAGCCAATGTAGATAATTTTTGTTAATGGTTGTGTACATCTTCCCCACCATCTTTCCTCATTGTTCCTTTCACAAAACTGGCAATGTCCCAGTTTGAGTGCAATACACATTGCCAAAATCACGTAGTGGAACGTGCTAGTGTATTTTTGTAGCTGTGAGTATCAAATAATGAATTTGCACTTTGGATAAGTAAATCATAACTCCTGCAGTCAGAAGTGATGCTTATTTTTATTTTTTTTATTAGTTCACAACTTTTTAAATCTTTAAAAGTTGCTACTCTACCATGATTTTAAAAAAAGTTGATTTTCTAAGAGTGAGCAACAAATGGTTCTTGTGTGTATAGCAGAACCATCAAAACTTCTGCAATCTTCTCCATTGAGTTGAGATCATGGATTCTGTTCTAACTTTCCAAATTTTTCTCAGTTTGGCATTATTCATCACTTTTTCCTGCAGGAATAAATATGCAATGACAACTTTTTGAAAATGTTCTGAGGAGATGTTAAAATAGGACTTTTTAAAAATCTTTTTTGCTCATCTCACTAGATTTCAATAGTAAATCCTCCTGGCACAATGACTTTTATTTTTTGCAAAGAAAGAATTATTTTCCACCCAAGATACAGAGAGAGGGAAGTTTAGAATTTTCCTAATTTTGAGAGCACATTTTTTTAATGCCTAATGAGAGTGACCCTTTGTGTTGCAATTGCTTACTTTCATTTATAAGGTGGACCATGGCAAAAGGTCTCACTCACATAATTCGGTTTGGTGTCATCTTGTCTATGTGGAAAGACTGCCTAGATGTAGCCGTGAGAAGACACTAGGTGTTTTATTTTAAATGTGATTGCTGATTTTGTGCAACTGTCAGCTTTTATATTTCCAACTTTCTTAAATGCTTATGAAAATTATGCAAGTGAAACAGATGTGGTGATGGTGAAAAGGAATCATTCAGAAAATGTGTCTTCCCACAAAGAGAAGGACAACCTATTCTACAATATATTGGCAATGCTGAGAGAGTTTCTCCAATTAAAGATAAAATCCTTTCAAATTGTTTTCCAAGAGAAATGAGATTGATTAGTGAGAGCCTTTGCTATGCCAAAATATAGACCATGGTTGTTATTAAAGGGGCATGCTGTAATGTCACCTCTCTCAAAATTAATTGAAATCCAGGAGAAGTAAAGGTCACAAGGGGATTAACTGAAAAAAAACATGTGAGACCCACAGCCTTGCCATGGCTTTGAACCTGATTTTAATTAAGTGTTTGACTGTTTGAATAGTGGACGAAAACCAAAAAAAATCCAAGTGACACATTTTCTGAAAATGTTTTTTTGCATTTCGTTTAATCCATAGAAATTATTGAGGAACGTAAAGTACAGTAAAATATCCATGTTGGACATGTTTTTTTAATGTTGGTATTTGCCCCTTTAATTCTGACTTTGGTTTTGTTCTCTGCACGCTGCAGTCCAGAGACCTCTAGTGGTAGCCATGGTAACACCCACACAGGAAATAGTGGTGTCCATGGTAACATTATCCATGGTAACAATCACACAGGAAGTACTACCAGTAATACTTCTGCATCTCCTCAAGAACCTACATATGTTAATCTCTAGTCATACTCTGTGAGTCTTTTTACTTCTTCGGTGTTTCAGGCATGCTGCTGTAGACACTAATCATGTTTTCAAAAATGGTTTTGAAGTTTCTTGTTCTTCATTAATTAAACCTTTTTTGTGCTAGAACAAAGCAAATCTTCTAGAGGAGCGCATCTTAAAAGACATGATGGAGGTGGACACTTTGATTTGGAGTAAGAAGCCAAGGGTGAAGTGTTTCCATTGATGAAAATACAGGAATTGCTTAAAAATTCTCCATAAAACTATTCCTATGTGACTATTTGGCTATTGTAATTGTATGCCAGATGTATTCCAACCAACTCATTTTATTTTTATGATGTTGCTGTAAACAATACTAAGTTAAAAATTAACAATGAAATCATTTTTGCTCTCTCTCACACTATTCCATTAACAGTAAATTGAATGTCCAGAAAAGATACTTTTGCATTCTTCACCTTAATGAAAAACTTCTAAGAGGTGCGCTCCTTTACATCTGCCAAACTTTTCGTGAAATCATCTTAATTTTATTTGCAATTGCATGGGTTGCTTTCATGTACACTCATTGATAAAAATGCAGTATTCTCCTTTTTCAAATGATCACAGTTTTTGAATGCAATTATTTAATTTCAGGATGAAGGCCTCCTGAAGCATGAGTGTGTTTCAGATCCATTAATTTATTTTTATTTAAGTTGTATGGATTCATTTTATTTTTATTTTGTTACAATTTTAAAATCAGTGTATCATTCATCTTATTTTTATTTTGGTGGTTAACAGATAAGGCAGATGCTCATCTACATCCCTTTTATCCCCTTCTCAGTATAGTTTTCAGTTGTGAAAATTCTGAAGCTTATTTATTTGTATGATTTTAACTTCATTTAACTGAGTTATGATTTTAGCCTTCTGTCGAATCTTTTGCCATCATTGGTTGAAACAAGATGAATGCAATAACTATATTTTGGAGCTATGAACATATGTACTACCTTTAGGAAGTAATTCTCATTCCCTTGTACATTTGGCATAGTTAATATGTAGTCCCCAGCATGATGGGGCAGGACTTCATTTTTCTGGTATGTGCTTTGGATACTGCATGCTGAACATCAGACCCTCAAAGTTAAAAAAAACTTGAGTGTGAGTTTGTGTATTACATCACATTCACAGTATAGCATGGATTCATTTCTTTTATTTCATCACTTTGTCTTTGATTAATATTTTTTTACTTCCTAAATTTTAAGTGTGGTCATTTTATTAGCTTAGGTGTGCTGTCATCATCACATATGAGTGTTGTGTGTATGTGTGGGTGTGTGCGTAAGTGATTATTCATGCGTGCACGACATTCCTTTTTTTGCAGTGTTTATTGCCGTATCACTGGATAGTTATGCCTCCAATGTGCACAAGATTTCAGACATGTATATTGAAACTTTAGACAGAAAGTAATTTGTGTGTTTTGTTTTATTGTGCATTTATTGGGAATTATTATGTACCTTTTTCAATAGCCCATTCTTATCACCCAAAGGTGGAATGTAGTATCTTGTCATAAGTTGAAATGATAAATTGATTGCAAAGATATTTATATTCATATATGTATATCTTGGGATGCTAATATGTTTCTATTTTTAAAAAAAATGTATTTGCAAGCTCATACTTTCCCAAAATTTTCATGTTATGCACTGCTATAATCAAAATGACTGCCAGAGTGTTCAACAAAAACTGCTTGCAAATTTACTAAAATTGAAATTGGATAATGAATGGTATGTTAGTATTTGAAAACATCTCTCATCATTCTCATCCGTTAATTATTTCAATGACATCACAGGCGCAAGAAAAAGTGCATCCGATATATGGATGGAGGTGAAGATGACGGAGGACAGTCGGACGATGACGGTGGAGGTGGTGGCGATCCCATGGGCAGTGCCGGCAGTGCTGGAGATGAGGCCCAAACACCAGACTCCGAGGACTGCCCAGACACACCACCCCAGCACCCTTCGCACCACCACCCCCACCATTTTCCCCACCACCCACACCTGGGTGTCGTCGTGGGCAACCATCACCATCACCCACATCACCTCCACGCCCCCCCCCCAGCCCTCCCCCCCCCCCCCCCGCCGCCCCCCCCCCCCCCCCCCCCCCCCGGTTTGCCAGGTGGCTCTTCTGGCGTGGGCGGTG
>WURS02000016.1:4945206-4956200 GCA_011762765.2 Rhinocypha anisoptera | reverse complement strand
CCTCCTCCCCTATACAGCACACAGTGCATCAGTTCTCTCAGATTGACAAAGGGGCAAGGAGCCTCGAAATATTTCCGGTGGTACGACAAATGACTATCCTGCTGCGAAGCATTATTCATGGATTAATAGGGATATATATGAATGTATGGATAAAAAATTGTCAGTCTGCATCAGAACTGTAGTCATTGTTTGTCAAAAAATCATAAATAAGGTAGTAATGACTATAGATGAAAATGGTAAATCTTTATTGGTCACAACGATATATATTAATGTCAGCTCGACTACTGCCTGAAATGTCCTTAATCAACAGTTTGTTTGTGTTAACTGTTAAACCTTCGAGTTTTTTCGTCATTAATATTGAAGTTTTTACGCGATAAGTTCGAGTTAATTCTGTCTTCATGTAACTACTTCTCTCCAATGTCGCTGCGTTCCGTATCTTTCATACATAGAATTTGCTTTCTGAATCGCGCATCAAGCGCTAGAAATTTTAGAAAGGTAATTGAAGATAATGGAACAAGTTCATTATATAGTGAAAATATTTTAGTGAATCGTTTCAGAGTTTAATGGCCCGGTTGAAAAATTAACCTAAACCAAATGTTGGCTCGAAGTTTTAGCTAATATTTTAGTTAAATATTTCAGCAATATATGATATCATTATTTTTTCATGCATTTAAACGTATGTACAGTGACCATACCATGTATATTGACCGTCTAAATAATAAATATAATTTTTATCCAGATTAATGCCATTTAAAAAGAATATTATTAAGCGTTCTATAATAACTATAAAAATTGAACTTCTTAAATAGCAAACTTGCATTTAATTTAAATGGCAAAACACTCGAGTTGTTCTGCCATTTCAAAATGATCATTTAAACCCAGAAAATGGTTAGAATATGAGTAAAAGGGATTCATATACAACAATAGAATAGAAATATATATTTTAGCGATTCAATGGTAGTGACAAGTGGCATGTGTAACCAGTCAGCATTACTATATAATTAGGAAAATTTCTCTTGTCGGGGTAATTCAATCAATTATCAAATTGAACATAAATAATGTTTTCATTTAGCTTTTAAAATTACTTTGAAAGCTCTCTTTAATGATGAAATTATATCTTTAAGAACGCGAAAAGTCGTTCCGCAACAGTAGATTCGCAATGCTACACAAATTTGTTTTTCAATTAAAGGGACGAGAGCGAAGACGAAAGAGAAATACTAAAAACACTGGCAATCCAGCGAAATAATTGCGTGACGTCACAACCAACTAAAGTGAATGAGTATGGGGGTGTTCGTATCAGTAGTTTTGACATGATTAGATAAGAGTACATGACCTTATGTATTACCTGTGGGGCGGAAAATATGAAAAGTTGATTTCAAGTTCGTTTGGCATAAAATGACAGCAGTAGTCATTATGACGAAGTTGTTTCACATTAGAAGATTACTCTATGTTTTTATTTTGGCTTGCTTTTTGTACGGTATTTTTCAGCTGATGCGAGCCCAATTTACTTTGAATGACTCAGAATTGGAGAGAAACACAATTCTGTAAGTAACATTTTACCACACAGTGCTTTATGAGATGGTTATCAATTTCTCATTTAAAATTAACCGCTTTTACTCATAGGAGGGGCGTTGCCTTAAGGATAAATTCATCTCACTCGGCATACTATCCGTGAGTATCAATATAATTTTATATGGGATCTTTTGTTTGATGATTATTTCCATAGTAATGTTACCTTAATGGATTGCATCGTTTAGATCCAGTGGCCAAGCTTGCCGCCATCCGAATCTTGACGTTAGGAATAAAGATATAATGAAATACATGAAGGACGTCCCTCCAATAGACTGTGGTGATAAACCTGACTGGGTAGAAATAATTGGAAATATTGCCCGTATAAAAGAAAGTGCCAAAAAAACTTATGGTGAAATTGAATGCTCATTTACAGGTAATCCTTTGAGAATGGATACATATTTATGTCGTCGTTGGTTATGTTATGTAGTTCATTCTATCACATTGATACAAAACATATATAAAGTGATGATTGAAGTCTAAAAAAAATTCGAATGCTTCCGCTTAGTCATGTTCGTATACTCCCTATGCAATATTTATAATTCCAAACATTTCATTGTTTTAGTCTTTTCAAAGTTTATGGTTGCCCCAATTATACCGAATAGTCTATTAATCCGTGTGTTTAATTTCCTTGGTATGATGTGTGTAAGCCATTATCTGAATAACTTTCTGGAAAAATGATTTAAGAGTTGAGTTGCACCACTCTCCAGAGAAAGTTGGAATAGTATTCCTGCTATTTGAAGTACATAGAATGAAAAGGCTTCTATCCAGTCCAAATAATGAAAAATTCAAAACAGTGTTAAAAAACCATTCAAAGTTAATCAACTGTTAAAAACCACTTACAGATGCCATTTCAAGTTCAAAGTAGTTAATTGAAAAATCAACTGGTTTATTATTTTAGACGAAATTAACCACGCTGTGAGGTATTGAAGGAGAAATCATTTTTTCACAAAGAAAGCTACAAAATACATATTATTTAGTATCCTACAGGAGGTGGCTATGACAATTGTCTTCCCATTTGGCACATTTGTATAGTCACTTCCTCCAGGGTAACACTCAAAAAGAAATATATGGCATTAATATATGTATAATATGTTCAATTGTAGCCCTAGATCCATAGTTCCATCAAGATGATGATAATAATTATTCACCTGGGAGTTGTGAAGAGTGAGTCTGTCATTAAATTATCCTAAAGAGATAATTTTTGTAATGATTAATTGCATATTGAGGCAGTGTTTCCTTTGATAGATTTGTCAATCTTTACTGAAGGAATTAAAGTTAAAATGAGAGATTCACAAAAGAAAATAAATCGAAAGAGGACAAATATACTGACATTTTCTTAAATTAAAAGGCTAAAGTTTAACAAGTAATAATCTTAGAAAAGAGCTGGTGATCAATTCTGTCATTTGGGCAGTATGCTGGAATAAATGGACAGCAGTAAGTACATAAGGAAAATAATTGCATTAATGACTCAAGGATAATTTACAAGGCAAGAAGATCATAATTATTGAGGGAGACTTTGGGTAAGGATGTAAAGAAAAGAACATTGAAATCTTTTGAGTGGAGCATAGATTATATGGGGCTGAAAGCTGGCCATTGAGGAAAGAGGTCTCAGGTGTTTGGGAGACATTAGATATGTAGCGAAGTATGGAGGAAATATATCAAAAGAAAGATAAAGAGAGAATAGTTACGACAAATCTGAACAGGGTAAGAAAGTGGTTGAGGAGAATTGTTGAGAGTTAATGGGTTGTTGAAAAGTGTGTTAGCAGGTTGAATGTTAGAAAAGTGAGACAGAGGAAGCAAAACATTTAGGAGACCATGAAGGGAAGCAGAGAGTTTGTCCAGCTTAAAGAGATGTCTTTGCTGATGTTTAGATAAACACATCGAATTTCCGGTAGATAAATAGATTATAGAGTAAGATAAATGACACACTTGGTTTTTCCACAATTTGTGGAAAATTGCAAAATTGTGGAAAAACCAAGTGTGTCATTTATCTTACGATGAATCGTTTCCACCAAGTAACGGCCGAAAACAACATCTAGATTATAGAGGTCTTGGTAAGTGCATATTAGTTTGGCTAAGAATTTCAAGCTGAACTACCTTCAACTGGCAGAACACTGAAAAATAAACATCAAATAGAAGAAGCAGTCCCATCTCAAGACTTGCAGTTTTCTCAACTTGAATGACAGTTAAAATTAAGATGCAAGCTTATAAGTACACAGAGATTGGAAATATTCACCCTAAGAAGAATTATTTTGTAAGGATGTAAAATAATGATGAATATAAATTAATATTCATTGTTCAGTCAGTAAAATTTCAGGAAATGTGAAGGATATACTGAGAATGTTGTAATAGACTAATATAATTACTTAAGTCTTTGAAAAATTTTCTTCAGCCTTAAGGTCAGTTAGGTGAGAGTAGACCTCACTTAAGCAAATGGTGTGTTAGAATTCATACATCAGGGTCTAATCCCGTTCAATATGTCGCCCTTAGTTTCCCAGGAAGATCTGATACTCAGAAAATCACTCAGCATTGGTTTTATGCTCTCCCATTTCAGGAACAAATATGTATGTATGAAATTATGGAAAACTGCTGTTTTTGTCACCTCAACCAAGCATTTTTTACACCTTTTGGCATTCTCTTTGATCCACTTTCTATACTTCCCCCATAAATTGCCAATTCTAGTATCAGACAATCATTACAATGTTCAATTAGATTTAATTCTATAAGAAAGCAGTTTTCATTGACATCTATATTCTCTGTTTGGATTTCAGCAGATACTTATTGCATTTTTTTCTGTTTTTAGTGTCATTATCATTGCACAATTTTAGTTAAAGTTGATAGTGCTAATGAGGTGCATTGTTAAATTATTGGTAGCTCAAATGTTATCCCACGTATTTGCATGGTATGGGTACCTAAGAAGAATACTAATAATTTATTCTGAAGTACTATTTTTACATAAATCATTCATATTCATATAAACAAATTTTGTGATTATTCATTTTGGGGCATACTAGAAATTGGAAGTGATTGAAACACCAAAGTAGGTAGATTTTCTCCTTTTTTCTCAAGGAAAAATCAATTGGGACAAATTGTTTACATTGTTATAACATGAAACATTCGTGACTCAAGGGTTTTCAGGTCTCTTCCATGTTCATCCTGCTGGATGACAGTTCTACCAACATACCAGTTGGGTCTTCAGGTCCAAAGATTCTGGACTTGAAGACGCTGACTGGAATACTGGTGAAACTCATCCAGTAGGATGAACCAATGAGGAAGAATCCCTCAAAACCTTGAGTCATCTTCTAATCACCATAGAAGCATCTGCAGTAATGGAACAGTCTTATTATTAATTTTTATAAATAAATATAAAATGCCAGATAAATATTTCATAGCCAGCGAAAATTCCTCATCTACATGGTACCCCTCAAACTACTGCAAGAGTGAATGGCAGGGTGTGTTTGGACACCAGACATGATGTTTGCGCATTAAACATCAAAGTATTTTATTGTTTAATTTTGAAAGAAATTTTTGTTGTTATTTAATTATGTTGGGGTAAATGAACTAACTCTGGAATTTACACATGAATTTTGTGTTAAACACAACCATGGTTTTATATCAGGGTTACACCACCTGATGATTTAACCCTTCTACAAAACAATGGTTTTGTAAAATAAAAATTCATGTGGAAACTGTAGAGTTAGTCCTTTTACCCCCTGTATGAGGGACTTCCACAAAGTTTTACCTTAGCTTGAGCTGTATAATTATGTTTGGAAAAAGATGTGGACTCTTGCATGCTTTGTGAGCTAATTTCATCATGATGTTATCTTTTTTTCTTGTGACTTTTTAACTAATGTTGTGAAAATTCTTCTAATTATTATTAGTGACTACCCTCAGCTTTATTTAAATATATTAACCTCAGAGGCTGTGTATGGTTTAAATTATAATATTATGTGAGTCAGAGTGCATTTTTATACTTTTACAAATGGGAAGTGGAATTTGAATCATGCATGTCTGGGAGACAACTTATGTGCATGTAATTTCTCCATGTGTGATAATTGCATTGATATGCTTTATCACCTTCCAATCTATTTGGTTTTGAAGTTATTCAAACCTTTAAGGCATTTGACTCTATTGAAAATTGAGTTGACTAAGTATTTAATTCAAATATTTCTTTTATTAATTCACACTTTAATAATATAATGCTGCTATACTTTCCCATAAATATATATTATTTTCAGAGAATAAATCATTTAACTTTTATTTTTAAGTACTTGATTATTGGCTCGACTCTTGATTATCCAGAATGGGGCTAACTGGGATGCCCATTTACTAGCTAATCCTGCAAAATTAATTAATTTGAATAATGCATGAATGGCCTTTGGAAAATGACTCACAAAAGCCAGCCATATGTACATAGTTCCATTAACTGTATGAGTTATAAAGAAATATGTGAACATATCACATTGTATACATGAACTTTACATCCTGTTCTATGGAAGTTAGATAACTAGGATTTTCATTATCATAGAAAATTATTTCCTTCCATCCTGGATAATTAAGCACCAAATAAAGTATCATGGTATGAAATTGTATCCATTAACACAGGGAATAAATGATCAATTAAGGGAATGGAGAGAATTTTTAATAATTTAAAGAGCCAAAAAATATTTTAGTTAGAAAACATGATTATGCAATTATTCTGGTGTCAAAATTTAATTTTTAGTTCCAACATTTTTGTTATGCCTGAGTGATCTAGAGCGTGATGTGAAGTGGGATCAAAATCCCACTTAATAGTAAAGTGGGTGCTTAAAGAAATGAAAACTCTGACTTGTCTCCATGACATTGGTTTATTCAAGGCAGGACATCCGCTCGGGTTGGCTATCTGATACAGACTCCCTCAAGCCTTAGGCTTGTGGGCCCAATCTCTCATAAGTTGACACTTGAGCATTACCTCCTACCCAGGTTCAGATATCGTGCTCAGCCCAATGGCCTGAGCTTTCCTGAAAGGGCAATCGAATATCTTACTGATCCTTGCACCACCCTCCAGAATCACGTGATCATCCCGTGATCCAGAGAGCACCCAGTGAATCATGCACTTTGACAATTTGACTTTGCTCATAAAAGCTTAATCTGATAGTTGCTTTCTTCAAGCTTTCACATTGCATGTTGTTTTCTTTGACAATAGTATTTTCTTGTATTTATAATAATAATAAATGAATTGTTCAGTTGATCAAAGTGCATGACATAGAATATGTTCATAGAGCTCGTAAATAAAAACACATGATCTTATCTATATTTTCATGTTTAAGTGATGCTATGATAGATACTTGCAACCTGGATAAGTCACACATCAATATGTAGATAAAACATTTAACCAAAAGCAACATATTTACTGGAACCTGTAAGAATGTATTTCAGTACCGTTTGCAACAACTTATATTTCTAATAAGTAATATTAGTTTTTCTTCTTAGAATGTCTTACTAAAACATGTGTTTAGATGGTTACTACTAGCACATTAGGAAAAATTAAATTTTCTATCAAGAGGAAGTCTGGTCTTGTCTTTTATAAATTTAAACAACCAATCAACATTGTCCAAAAACACTAAATACAGAGTTTTATAATGTTTAACTAATTTCATTAATTCTATAAGTTCTTATGTAATAATGTGACAATTACATTTGAATTTTGCCATTCATTTTCCTGGAAAAATTTCCAGTTCTTGTTAAAAACTGTCTTCAAAGTACATTTAAACATTCATCATAACACAAACACCAATCCATTTAATTAATTTGAAAATAAGTCTTGTTTACATCTTAATTTACTCTTTAGTAAGTAGGTGTAATTGGATACCATTTATATTTATTAATTTTCAATTGGGATACCAATCTGTTGAAAGTAACATTTTGGAAAAATCACTGGATGTTGAAGAAAATAAGTTAAATTTGCTGTACCATTTGGTAGTTTAGTATTGTTATGACATTAAAACTCATGCCTAATGGCATTATCTCCATGCATTGACAGAATTACAGCAATTTTAGTTTGAATTTAAAAGTAGTAATTTCCTTAGTATTTTTTATTTCTGTTGGTAATTTATTAAATAATCAAATGCTTACTCTTTAGGACATAGTTTTTGCAGATTTTGTTCTTATGTATTCACAATTATACTATGCCAACTTCTTGTAAAATGATGTTGGTAATTATAATTTAATCATTCACTAATATTGCCTCTTATGTACAAGATTGATAACATTCTGTATATACACAAAAGAGGCAGGATTTGTAGGTTAACAAATATGGTTCTCAAGATTCATTATTTACTTTGCCAAATTTTATTCTCAATGTTTTATAATGATGACAAATATGGTAAATCTGTTCTTGATGATTACGTAAGGTCTTTAGATAAACCTTGTTCATTCTTTAAAGATTTAACTCTTTTTCTAGGACCATCATCTTTCATCATTGTATGATTTAGAGTTATAGAATTGTGCTACCTTTGTTTTGAAGCAACCTAACTATTTTCCAACTAATACCACAAGCATAAAACAAGATTGAGAAATAGCATGCATGTCAAATCATATACCCTCTTGCAGTGCCAACATGGTCCTCTCTATTTTCTTTTTCTAAAATTTACAATCATCTTACCCAACATGCAGGAAGGTCACCCAAGTCGTTCCTGAAAAATAACTTGAAAAAATAAATTTTATTTGTGTATATGTTGTGAAAGATTCATTAATGCCAAACTTGTAATATGTTTCCTAGTATCAGATTGTATTACCTGTATCACTTACTATGAATTTTCATAATTATTTTTTTAAATGATGTGTACCATGCATCTGATAAGTTTCTTATTTATTGATAATCACTCAGTAAATAATATTATTCCTTTTTTTACACTATTGGAGCTTTGAGGATACTTAGTGGAAGTAGATGGATGTTAATTGAAATCATTCACAAAGTTTATGTATATTAGAGATCTTTGATTCATTAATCTAATCGAAATAGGAACTTTTTAATGCTCTAAATGAGGGGGATACAAAAAGAAGAACAGCTACAGGAATAGTTATTTTTTTGAAGGAATAAAAATTTATTTATTTGTTGACACTTTGGCTTGATCACAAATCTTGTTTTGCTTCATTGCTATGATACAATTATTCCCTTTACTACAAATCATCACAATTCTTGCTATCAACCATGAGGAATCAAGTTATGCTGGGTTTATGAAATGTGAGGAATGGCACTGTGGTGTTTTCACTATTCAGTATGTTCATCTCAGTAATGTTGCACACTAAGGATGTCATCTTACATTTCATGGTCCCAGCGGGGTGTGTGTAATGTCAGCCTATTGTAATAAGTGAAGTTATTGCAGGGTATGCATGAGTGCATGTCTTAAGTATATGAATGGCATTTGGTCATCTGCGAAGTCTTTACTTATGTTTGTTCTATCAATTATCACATTCTTCCAGATGACCTTATGAAATGTTTATCATGAATATGTATATGTTTGCAATAACCTGTGTTGCATTTCATGAAAAGACCCTGTTAACTTGTGTTTAACAGATATAGCACGTGAGTCAGATAGCATGGTCAGCTATGGCCTTACAACCACTACTCACACAGACTACACATTGGAAGGCAGTGACTTTGTCAAAGTTCGTTGTCATGCCAATGGGAAGAAGTAAGTAGATTTTGAAAGTAACATCATTCAAACCTTTAGGAAAAGTATTTTCTATCTAATGCAAATATTAGTTTTGATTTTGTAGCAGTTGAACTTGTCAAAACTTTTAATCATTTTGTTTACCTATTTTATCTCTGAAAAAGTGCCCAGTGTGGTTTTTACGTTGCTGGCATTTAATTTATCAGTGAGAGTTGCTACATATCATTATTGATATAATCATAGGAAGTGCTTAAGCATTCTTAATAAAATTCATCTGAAAATAAGGTCAGAGTTTTCATTTTGGTTTTGTTACGATTTGGAGTTTAAGGGAGAAAATCTGTTATTTATCATTGTGTGTTTCTCTAATTTTATCAAGATAGTCAAGGAATTAATTCATCAAATTATCCTACATAGTATATCACAATTTAATCCAAATGTCATGCAACTTTCCTTCTAATCTCAGTATGGTCATTGTTCTTCATGGCCAAAGGGGAACAGATCCTGACCAACTATATTGATCACAGTAGACTTTCTTTTATATTGAAAAAATTTGGCAAATCTTCAGTGTTGAAATGTATCCAGTTTAATCACTCTGTCAGATGGACCCTTTTTATCCTATATAAACTTTCTGTTCATTATATGTATATCTTGTCTAAATAATATAAACTTACACATTTTTTTACAAGTCTACGACCCATAAAATGAAGTCCAGCATGATGATAAACAGATCTTTAAGCTTTATTAAACATATGCTCAATAAACTCCTTGTGCATGATTTAATTGGCTGCATTTGGTATGACCATCATTTTATGAAGTTATGAACCAATTGGCATAATGAAAGCTACCCTACCTGTTCTATACTCTAGTTAAAATTTGAATCTGTGTATTTTGAATTTTTTTTATTTGTGTGTGTAATTTGAATTATGTGTATATACTGAGTTGATTTTTTTTTCTAAGGAATAATTGTGATAATTTTAAATGATGCATCTTATGAAGGATTGAATTTTTTAAAACCAATTATTATGCCAGTATATATGTCATATTGAAACATATCACTACCTTTAAACTTGTAATTATGGTTAACTGTACTTTATTTTGTTCATGGAGTGCATATAATCAGTAATGAATTGTTAGACAAAATTACTTATGGACAAGTGTAAACACAAAAAACTATACTCTGCTATTATAAATAATGTGTAACTTTTGGCTTTTCATAGACAAAATACAGTGAAACCTGTATTGGGTGGCCACCACTCAGTCCACCAAATAATGGCTGCTTAAGGAGGTGACCATTGAAAAGAGGGTAAATTTAGATGGATCATATAAGAAATAGGTTCTGGAAAAAGTGGCCATTTAAGGAGGAGACCACTGAATAAAGCTGGCTGTAGAGGCAGGTTTCACTGTATGTTGAATGGATTGTCTTAATGTCTTAACCCAGTTTGAGAGGAATTATATGTGCAAATGAAATTATCTGTAATCTCCTACAGGATTTTCAGTCATTGGCATTTAGCATCCCTTAAGGAAGAAAGGCTCAGATAATGTATTTTGTGTATAAACAATACACTAGTTTTAATCTTCTATTATTCATCAGAATACTTGCGAAATTTTCAGATGGAGAAATATTATGTCCGGTGTGAGGCGTGATGATATAGCAGCTGCCAGGAGTGGTTGGAGCAACCTTCCTCCCGAAGCTTTGGGTCTCAATGTCCTCATTTGGGGCCACGATTCACTCTCACGCAACACTTTCTTGCGGAAATTACCTTTGAC
>WURS02000016.1:4910606-4920917 GCA_011762765.2 Rhinocypha anisoptera | reverse complement strand
TTTCACGGAAAAAATATGCCATGACCGGGAATCGAACCCGGGACCTTCCGATTACATGTCGGATGCTCTTACCATCTGAGCTATCATGTCAATTGAATTTTCCCGTGAAAATACTTAGTGTATTTGGAAACACAGTTGCTCTTTCACACCATTGTAGGAGGGTAGGATAGGAACTTGGGGAAAGGAAGGAACAAGACAGCACCTCCGAAAGACACCCGCGCACAAACACACACTCACACTCGTAAACATAGACACACATAATGGACGACACATGAAGTTGGACTATGGCGACCAGCGCCTCAATATTATATTTCTGAGAAAAATACACCATAGGCGTCTTTATATGTTTTCCTATCCTCTTTCCAAATTCCTATCCCAGATTATATTTACCACCTATGGCGTATTTTTCTCAGATATATAATACACATAAATATATATTAAACTCAACTTCTTTCGATTAAAATTGGACGATGTTACCCTATGTCACTACGCTCCACAGAAAAGCATTTGCTAAGATTTATTCAAGGTCTTTTTATCGGAGTAGCTTCATTAATTCCCTAATTATTGTAAAATATTTTGTAATACTGCAGTAGTTTTTCTTTTACTAGTCTATCTAAAAACACCGATTAATACTTAAATTCATATATACACCTACTATTACCTCTTAATTCTCTCTTCCTATTTCTTTAGAATCTCATTACTTTCATTACTCTCATCCCGTGCATCTCAAGTAGGCCCTTAATACATTTTTCAACGACATCAGTCCCTTGGTTGTTTGCCGAAAGATTTATCATCTCCTAATTTGAATTAGTGATTTCCCCCACCTTCTTTAATTCCTATCTCTTGTCTTTTCCATATCTTTCTCGCTGTTTCTTTGGTATAATTAAAAAGTAGTCCTGTCTCACCCCTTTCTTGACACCCAACATCACTATTCTCCATCCGATATCCAGTAATCGCGGAGATTGTTCGATAATTATTGAACAATATACCTGTTCCCCTCCTGTTTCCATGTTTTATGAAATAATTTCATTAAATTATTTTCACTCTATTTTGTACATTAAAATCCATGAAATACATACAGATTATTATACCTATCTATGATAGTTCCTTGTATCGCTATAAATAGGATAAAATGATGTGTCGTCCTTCCTTATGCATGTAAAAACGTACATTTTTCAACAAAAATAATTTTTAATAATGCCCTGGTTTCAACGTTACTACATCATCATCAGGTAAGAATGACGATGACGATTATTCTCCTACCTGATGATGATGTAGTAACATTGAAACCCGGGTAGTATTAACAATTATATTTGTTGAAAAATGCACGTCTTTATATTCATAATGACGAAATTCCACCACATCACCCCTGATACTTCTTTGTTTCTCCATCCTATCATTAGTATTTCTCTATCGGGGTCGCGTCGATGACCAGTCTTTTCAATCATCTCATATCGAAGAAAATGCCAATTCTGCGAACGCATTACACAATCCAGTGGGGGGGTTAAAACCCACTGCCTTTGGTTTAATCGGCAACCGCTCTGTCCACCAGGTTAACCTGGCCTGCTCCTTAATACCATATCGATCTTTACTCTCTGCGCAAAATACCGTTTTTCTATATCTATTGCAGTTCATAGCACAAAATATTCCTTGGGAAATATTAAAATTATGGTGTTATTGTAATTGTGCTATACAACATTCTTCCATAATTTATTCATGTAGGGAATGCCTTAACCCGCGAATTAAATGTTTTTCTCTTTCCTAAGGAGGAGAGATTGTAGTAGACTTGGGTGAACTTGAAAGGCATCGCGAAAAGACAAAAAAATAGGAAAAGTTTCAGAGGAGCTGCGTAGTTTTAAAAAAATATTTTTAATTTATTTGAGGTTCTATAGATAAAGTAAATTTTCTAACCCTGGGTTTGGCACTGTTACTCTGCGATTCTTCTTACAAAGTCAGCATCGCGAAAGATAAAGGATTGGGTATGACAGCACATTTTACCCTCCCTACCATCGTGTAGATCGGCGAAACTCAATCGGTGCACAGTGAAACGATCGTGTGCCACGGAAATTAAAAATTAACTAATTATTGACTACTAATTTAACATAGATACCCATGGAGGTGACTCATACTGAACTTATCTTACCATTCTTTCTTGGGTATCGCAGAAGTTTAATTATAGGCTCACATGTTCCTTAAGATAAAAAATTGATGGGAAACATTTTTGTAAATGTTACCACTCATGTACTCACATTATGCAATTGTCTCCTTGCGAATTTCTTATTCTTTTGGACTAGATTTTCATTACTTCATAATCAGATGGCGATTCTCAATGAATTCGTTCATGTGCATTATCGAATCTGTGAATTCTCGTCAGATTTCGTATTGATCAAGGATGACTTCGGGCTTGACGATATTGAGATATATGTGATTGGTGTAATGTGAACAATGAGATGAAATGATGAAAAATGAAATAAGAAATGATAAAAAATAGACTTAGGAAATAGAATACGAATTATTGGAAAAAATTAATTGTTCTTTATCACTTTGAAACCCTAACAGAAGGAACATTAATAGTGTCGAACGTAATTTATGTCTAAGGTGCACATTTAATAGCAAACATCACCTGGAGTATTATATTTTTTTCAGTTTTCTGGCAAATATCATTAATAATAATATCAACATTAATAGAATATGATTAATAGGATACGATTTTTCAAATGCTTCTTAAAATTGACTGTTTTTTTCTTCGTCTAATATAAACATTTCTTTGATTAATCGATTATGTGGAACGATGACACAGCGGAAACAAATCGAATTTGTTTTTTTGGAATTCAGTTGCATATATTTTCGCGTAAATTGCCGAAACATGAATATTTGTGCTTTTTTCCGTGATAAAGAAATATTGTTTTAATTAGTTGGTATCATAACCAACAGACACCTGAATGGTCCTGGTTCGAATCCGGGTCAAGTCGAAGAAATTCTTATATTAGACGAAGACTTTTTTTCGTGTCGATATTTCACTACGTTATAATCGTACTACGAATCAATTTTCCAAAACTCGTTTCGCCTCTGCTTCCGTGCTCATCCGAACGAATGTGACCACGCCGAAATCTCGTCAATGGTCTTCACTGGCAGCCTACACCATATTCTAACTGTTGGTGGTTGTATTTTAACGAAGCTCGAGGTCCAGTGAACTTGTGCTCATTTGAAAACGGAACCGAGGATGGATGGAACGTTTCCTCGCCTCGTATTAATCGCCTCTCTTGGGTTCCGCCGCGCCTCTTCTGACTGCCTACCCCCACTCTACCCCCCCCGTCCGGTTGCCTTTCCTTTACTCTCCCCACTCCCTTCGCCACCCAACGCCTTCAGCCCTTCCTCCTCAACCACCCAACACTTTTAATTTCCACGTTCCTTTTACCCCCCTCCCCAAAGACCTCCTCCCTTTTTCTCTGCCGCCCTCATAATTCAAGAGGAAAATACCCCATTCAAAAGAGAAGCCGAGTGCTGACCCTTGGATGTTGACCGGTGACCCCTGCCCACACTTTCCTCCCTCTCCCTCTCTTCCACCACTCCTCCCTATCGCCTCGCCTCCTGTTTTTCACCTCAACCAATGCGACTGGAAGGGAGACTGACCCTTTCCCAGCAGGGGACCACATGTCCCTTGAGGGTGGCCAACGAAAGTCATGGGGTTGATTGGATGTGTACCTTCTCGTAGGGACGATGGGAAAGGGTGAGAGGATCCAAGTGACCCAAGTTGGTTATAGAACGATTCCTCTCCGGAATCGATCGAGGATTAGGAATTCACCGGGTGATTGCCGCTCGCCTGATGGGCGAAAAAGTATTTTCCGCCAATGGCTCCTGGGGTTTTTATTCGGCGGAAGTTATGATTTCATTCCAAGGTAATTTTTCACGGTTGGGAGCAAAGGCAGGCAGCAAATAGATTTTGGTACAACTGAATAACCGACTCTACCACTCTGATGAATGGTAATCAAATTTCGATTAATTGAAATCATGAAAGGAGTAGGCTTTGCGATGGTCGATATCTTTAAAATGATCATTATAAGGAGTCTAATGTAGTCTGATTACAGTGGAAATTTGAGAATACTGCCTTCATATTACGGGTGTCACAGATTAAAGTCACAAAAAAGAGCGGGGATTTGCTACTGAATGTAAAATTCCTGGGAGAACACAAAATAAGGTTTCAGGAGATTAGACGAAGATTGAAGAATTTTTATTGAATTAAAAAATTACCAAAATTTGGGTGGCATGGGCTAGGGAGACAACCAACATGCTCTAAGAGAGTTAACAATATTTTTTATTAATCTTGTATCTAGTCTTAATTTAGTATTCTTTTTATTAATTTTGATGGTTAAGAGTAGAAGCTATAAATTAATTTTTACTCGATGGAGGCAAGTTACGGCATATATCATGTTCGACCACCGAAATAAAATTTGGCAAAGACAATCAGGTAGTATTGATGAAGTATTTATTTTCCTCTCGCGAAAACTGCTAACGGCGTAATCAAGGGTAAACACAACTGGATTTTTGTTATTATAAATTTTTGTTAATTTCCAATACTGTTTGCGCAATTTGGAATCGAATTTTTATTTAAAATTACCAAATTTAACGTACGTATCTTAGCGAACTTTACCGATATACACTCATACGGCGAATAGTAAGCTGTAGACATATAACTTGATATTCTTTACTCTTTCTTGATTTTTCTCCTTGAAATTGTTTTAAACTTAAAAGATAACCAATATAGAGTCAAAACGCATTATTCCATATTCCAAGTTCAATTATCAGACCTATTCATTTGTTAAGAAATATCTATTCTCTTCCTCACGGAAGTATTAACCTCTCCTCTATAAGAACCTTAATATATCCATTAATCTCTCCATATCCTCTCTTTCACAGGATAGTTAGGGATAGAAAAATAATTAAAATCAATTGAATAAGATTATTTCTTCACATCCAATTAAATTGTTATCATATTCTTGCGTAGAAAGTAATCATCATAAATTGTTAATTGCATACATTTTTTGGCAGCATAGCATAACTCCATTGGCAACACCGGTTGATATGAATAACGGAGCTTTCAAATACATATATTTTACAGGCTTTTATGATGAACAATGTCATGCAGATTTTTATGATTTTAATAATATTTTTCAATCAAATGGATCGATATGGATCTCAATTTTACATTAATTTCAATTAAAAAACTTCGCAATCCAGTACAGTTAAGCAGGTGTTTGGGACACCGTAAATTTAGTCAAATCCACAATAAACGATTAAATACCTTACAAACGAGGGGTAATTTCTAATGGTTAAAGTGATCTAAGACATCATTTTAAAATAATAGTTTTTAAAAATTGTAGGGGATACATAAAACCTTAATGCGTAGATAGTTACTGTCTTTTAGGTAAGAGGCTTATTATCTAGCGAAGTTCAGTGACTATTGTTCACTGATATTTCAGGTTTGATTCCTCGGGGAGATGAAATTCTCAGTTCAATTCCAACTACTAAGTCAACTACAATAACACTTTAATCGTGCTATTCCGTTGTGTAATTCCCATGGCCTTAGGAAAATATTGATGCAACACAAGGTTCATATCTTTCCTTTTACAAGTATCCCTATACATATCTAACCTATGTAGTAGACTTAGTAATGCTTTCTCCCAGGTGCAAACGGTTAGCGCATATTTGAAATAAAGAACTTCGGAAATGCTGTTATTATGTTAAAACGCATCACTTTTGTCTTCTTCCTATCGCTTGTAAAGATCAGTTTCGTCAGAAATTTTTGGAAAAAATACTTTGTAGACCAGATGGACCATGGAAATAGCCAGTCCTTAGCCTATTAATTAATACAATGTGATTCGACAGTAATCTGAACCCAGATACATAAGAATTTGTTACTCACGTGTGCCTTATAATTCCCTTGTAGCAACCCTCGAGTTCTACAGGTTCGGTTCCCTACTAGTCGCCTCTCATTATTTTCCTATCAAAACTTTGACAAAGGAGTGCTCAAGGGAGAGCGATGGCAACCACCAAACTTAGCGTTTGAGTGGAGTGCGGAATGACAGTGGCCGGCCAAGACCATTCGTAAGGCACCCCTGCGTACTCTCTTCACCCCTCCTCCCATGGTGCGGCGGGCACCTACGGTTCTGGAGAGAGGACCCCGCTGTTACGCGGACGCATCGCCTGGGAGATGGATGGGAGGGGGGGGAGCTCCGAATTGGGAAGGCGTGCCCGCCACTTTTTCCTTCGCGGCTGTGGAATGCGTTCCTTCGGAGTCGCCCTCCGGGTGCTCGGGAGAACGAATCCGTTTGACAAATCGGATGGGCGGGAGGCTTCGCAGGGGATGGGGGCGGTGGGGACGGTGGGAGCCTTTAATCCTTTTTACGCGGTAGGCGGACACCCGCGGCGTGAAACCAGAATGCTCGTGGCGCTCGTTCCCCGTCCTCTAAAGAGGGAGCGCTTCGATTCATCCCGGGGAGAGAGGCACCCATCCACTTTCCTTCTCCTTTTCTTTCTTTTCTCATCGTAGTTCTTCAACCGTCTGGCGATTCGTTTGAAGTTCGCAAAGTGATAAAGTGCGTGTCTGGATGGCCTCTGATTCTTTCGTACCCTCTCCCCGCCCCGCCCTCTCCCGAGATGAAACCTCCCCTCGTTATCCCCCTCGTGTTCTTCATCCCCCGGCACCAAGTGCCATCCAATCCGCCTGGTAACGGACTGCGGGTCCGCCTGCGTGCGAGGGAAGCGTGAGGATCAGCATCTATTACGGGGGAAAATCCAAATTCTAATTCCTCTTCTGGGTGAAGGACTGGAGAGTCAGGTGGCTACTTCTTGGTATATGAGTATTCTATTCCAATATAACACCCACTGGATGTTACATTATGCCATCAGTACTGAAGATTAGTTGACTGCAGACCTCCACCCTTTCCTATATAGTGGCTCTCTTACCCCTTGGTAGGTCCTCTTTCAAACGTCTCTAATAATTTTCACTATATATTTGTCCCTCGGTTTTCCCTGCGGGGCCTTACCTCTACGTATTACCCTAAAAGCCACCGAAAGGGAGTGTGGCAGGAGGTGATCCACCACCAAACATTCATTACCCTCTATTTTTCTTACTATTATATTCTTCAGGAACCCATTATGCCTCAGGTGTGTCGTATCCACCTTATTCTTCTTTTCATTATCGGACTCCACATTGACTTAGCTTCCTCCGCTCTTCTGTACACTTCCTCGTTCCTAACTCTGTCCATCCAATTGATTTGCAGCATTCTCCTCCAGTACCATATTTCGATGGCTTCTTTTCTACTTTGGTCTGTTTTTACAATGGTCCATGTCTCTGATCCATAGAGTTCCATCCTCAATGCGAATGTTCTCACATATCGCTTCCTTGTTTGGAGTGATATCTTCCTTGAGCGTAGTAGTTGCTTCTTCATGAATGCTTTCTTAACCTCAGCTATTCTACACTTGATATCCATTGAACTTCTTCCATCCGATCTAATCCTGCTTCCAAGGCAGGTAAAGGATTGCACTTGTTCTAATTTCTCTCCTTGCAGCTCGACGTCTGCACTCAGCTTCTCTCTTCCGCATACTAGTATTTTAGTCTTCCTGCTATTATCCTCATGTTGTAATCATTCAGTACTCGTTCCATTGTGCTATGACTTTTATGTCGTCCGCGAAACGCAGCATGATCATTTCTTCTTCATTCACTTTGATACCTCTGATGCCCTTCTCTACCATTTCCTTTAATTATTCCTCCAGGTATAAGGTGAACAACCCTGGTGAGAGTTTACACTCTTATCTAACTCCTTTATTTATTTTATCTTATATTATTCTTCCATTTTTCATTTTCATGATGTTTGATATACCATATTTCTGAGTTCTTTGAGTTTTTGTTTTGGTGAAACATGGCCAGTATAAAGTTCTGTTTTCCCATTCCCTAGGCGCCTTCATTGATGACTACGGTAAATTTTACTGCGTCTTTCAGATAATTATAGATTATTAATAGTATGTTCATGTTAATAATAACCGCAAGCCGCCATTACGAAATGTTATTTATAGCAGTTCTAATAATTATCCCGTCACCCACGATTCACATCACAGTGTACGAGAAACAATACAGGACATGTCCATGACGTTTTAAAATGGGGTAAAACTATCACCTGGAAATGCAGATCGATTTTCTACTGTGATACTGTATTTTAAATTGTTCAATGGAGTTATTGGTGTTATCTCAAACGAGAATCTACATTATAGAGTTAATTATCTGTTTCCAAAAATAGATTTTTAATATTTACTGTCTGAATCTAGACTCGGTACGCGAAATGTTTCGATGAAGTTTTCATAAAAAAATAGGGATATTTTTAGTATTATCAGTCTTTGTGGTCATTCATTCTTGTCTATCTGCAACAACATTCAGTATGATAGAGTATTCAACATTCCGGCAGGTTAGCCTGGAGTAGCGTGCTCGCCGGTTAACCCATAGTTCGTGGGGTCGAGCCCCCCTAGGGCATGAGTGTTTTGGTTATTCAACAGGATGTTTTCTATGAAATGAAGAGGTACCTAATGACCATAGCCGTCGACGCACCCTATAAACAAAAATATTACTACTAATCAAAACTACTGTTTCCTTGTTTCCTTCATTCAATTGCGGTCTACTTTTCACATCGGAACGTAATTTAATGCAAAATATTTCTCTACGGTTAGAATCTGGAAATACTTGCCATTACACTAGTTGAAACAGGATATTCAATACATGTGGGTAGTGGTACCTGATGATGACCTAGCATCCGAAACGCGTTGTTTTATTAAAGTTTTTTTTGTGGAACAGTACTAAACCTTTGTGTATTGAATATGCCTGCCTTCCACTACATTTCGCTTAACACTGTCAATTTTATTAAAGCAGGAAGTTCCAAAGAAAATAAACTCTGTGATCATTACTTATTAAAAAATTAAAAATATCAATTTTTTATCATGAATTTCATTAAGTAAAAACCTCCTCAGTTAATTTTATTTTTAGAGCAAATGTTGAATCAGTAAAGAATCTTGACTAAGGGAAAATTCTTGTTCCATTATGATTGGTGATAAGTAAGATCTTCTACATGCATCAATTCGAATATTTGAGTCTTTAAACGACGTGGGTTTTACAAAAAATGAAATATATATTTCTAAATTCAGAACTTAACGGAAGTCATGACTTGAAAGTGTCCAAGACTTGAAAGTGCCCAAAAAAGTAAAAATTCTTTGGTAGATCCTGCTTGTCTTTAAAGGGCATGGAGCAGGTAATGTTAGTAGAACTAACTTTTAATTAATCCAAATATTGTTGGATTTAGATGAATAGGTGTACATTTGTGCTAATATCTACTACATAGGTTATTATTATTATTGTCCTTTGGCCAAGGCCCTATCTCATTCCTATATCTTTGGATTTTAGGATGTAAGCCTTTAAAAATTAAATTTTTAACGACAGAAGTAGTTGGTGATTCTATATCAGAGTTAGACGATTGTAATACTCGTAATGCAGTAAAGAATTCATTGAAACGATCGACGGAATCACAAATGTACACAACCTGTTATTGATCATAAAAGATGTGATTTTAAACAAATCTAATGATGAACAACCCTTGGAATCCCCCTCGACGTAGTATTTTCTCTTGTGATTATCACCCGAAGCACTCAATTCACACAATTCAGGTATTTTGTTCTGATCATGAATGTGGCTGATTTCTTAGTTATTCTATAGATCAGGGGTCTCCAAACTACGGCCCGCGGGACGCATCTGGCCCGCGGAGACCTTTTTATCTACGGACAAAATAACGGAAATTTACGTGTATATTGCCTAATGCGGCCCTCGGGCTGAAAAGTTTGGAGATCCCTGCTCTAGATAATCAAGATAACCTATTATCCCAGCAATAGGGAATGTTTTTCAAGGAAATAATTTCTTTTTCCGTAATGTTTGCAGGATTGCTCTAGTAACACAACTGTTGCTAGCATTGAACGGTATATGTATCATATACTTTCTCTTAAAAAAAGACACATCTCCACTGGTCAACCTTTCATTATTATGACACCTATGTCGTCATTTCCAAAATATCCATCATTTAGGCAATAATTTTTTAGGTCTCAGATAAAATAACAGACTGCGTGGTATTTCTTGTGACAACCATGTTCGTCAGAAATTTTTAGAACAAGGCTGACGTTTATCTTATATTTTTTTTCGTGGTGCACGGTTGGGGGCGTAAGCAAACTTCTTTCGTCCGGAGGGAGGGGAAGGGGGGGGGGGGGGGGGGGGGGGGT
>WURS02000016.1:4734839-4749689 GCA_011762765.2 Rhinocypha anisoptera | reverse complement strand
GGGTGGGGGGGGGTTTTGCGTCCCCAACCCCCCCCCCCCCCCCCCCCCCGGGGGGGGGGGGGGGGGGGGGGGGGGGGGGGGGGGGTTGAAACTCAGAACGCATCCCCTCACCGATCTGGGAGCGAAAGGGACTGCACACACACACCCCGGTGAGTCGACGGAGGACTCGCGGGGACCTTAGCCCGGCTCTTCCCGCCGCGTTCACCCCGAAGGGTCCGTCTAACCGCCGCCGCCGGGTCATCGGGAAGAGCGGCCAACGGGGTGCCCTTCGTCTGCCGGCATCGCTGACCGCCCGGTGCCCTCCGCATTCTCGCACCTCCCTACTCCTCCTCCCTACACACTGCCCCCGTTTCGACCTCGCCCCTGTAAATCTATTACGCATCACATTTATGGAAATATATTCCCCACGGTGGGGCGGGGGGAGTGAGTGAGTATAGGGAGCATTGTCCACAGGTGGCTGACTGCATCCGACCCTCCTCTTTCACCGCCTCTGACCCTCCCCCAAAACCGATCCTTCCCCATTCACTCCGGTAAACCCTCTCGCGGGGGCAAACGAGGTCCTGGAAGGCAGGTCCGAATCGCCTTTGGAGGTTTTCAGCTGCGAGATAGAAGGATCGTTCCATTTTTTTTAAATAAAAGCAACGCTCTCGGGTTCCATTAACCTGCAGTTCATATTGTGAATACGTTTGTATTGCTGTGACTTTTCGTGCGTGTACGCTTCATGAATAATCCCCTCGGTGCTCTTAATTCTACGTCGTATCTCCACTCAGTAGATTTGACTCGACTGAGA
This sequence comes from Rhinocypha anisoptera, assembly GCA_011762765.2. Classification (NCBI taxonomy): domain Eukaryota; kingdom Metazoa; phylum Arthropoda; class Insecta; order Odonata; family Chlorocyphidae; genus Rhinocypha; species Rhinocypha anisoptera. The sequence continues at coordinate 4,748,899 of WURS02000016.1, read as the reverse complement.
AATTTGGAAGAGGTTTTCGGATTCTAGATCAGGAGCGTTTTATTATATTAAATAAAAGTATAAAATAAAAATGTAAACAAGGTTTTTTGCATATTTTCAGAAATTTCCACAGGTTATCACAGTTTCGACATGTCTAAGTTCTCCAATATAATTCCATTATATTCAAATCGCTTTAACCATCTCTATCCCTAGGTAGGAAACAACGAAATTCAGAAGTAGATTTCTTCTGTCATCTCAACAGGTCAGTGCGAAGTACCTAGAAGAAATACAAATTTAGCCTTATAATGGCCATACAAGTTAGTAATGTAGAATATTCTGATCGTTCACATGTTAGAAGTAAAAATGCACAACCCGTACCCAGCAATCTTCGATCTCTTCAGTGAAAAGAGTAGTATTTATTCAAGAATATTCAATGTGACAGACGAACACTTTAGTTAAAAGACACAGTCCGGCTAAAAATTATGACTTCTTAATAATTAAACGTAAATATTGAAAGATTAGACAAACGTCTCATTTTCTAGGAACATCTGTTTATGTTTTATACAAAGGTAAAATCTACCCATTAAGCACAGTGACGTGATCCATCGTGAATTCAAAATGTTAATAGGGAAGAGTTTATATTAAGTTTTGACCACAGACTGTCTAATCATCCTAAAGGGATTAACGCATTTGACTCAACTTAGGCTTTCTTGTTTTTTTTCATAAATATCTCTAAATTAATAGTTTTAACACACTGGAGAATAAAGCTTATCGATTTTCACTTATAAAGAATTATAATCACGACCCGGGTTTCAGTAAAATTTTGTGAATTTCATGATCAGGTGAAATTCACAAAATTCACAACTCACAATTTCACAAAATGAACCCTGGAACCTCACGGTTTGTTAATAGTTTTTAAAATTTCATCAATTAATAAAAAATATTTAATTGTGCACCTTAAGGAACGATGAACTTATCTTTGAAATTTTGTCACTTGCATTTGGCAATGTCGACCGGAGAACTATTAGATATTTAGACATTTAGGAGACTCCAGTTAACGATGTCTTTGCTTTATGAACAAATTACCTTGTCCGGATTTGTTGTACGTTTCGTCCGTTTTTCAATTTTTTGCTCCACTCAAATCTTTGCTTGTATGAAAAAAAATCCCACAAACAAATACTATGCGTCTGTAGAGTCCATGTATCTTGTCATTCCCAAATTTTTCTACACTCTTCTGGTTCATCTTTCCTAATCTGCTAACCCATTGCTGCACAATAATCAATAGTCATTCTCTCTACCTAGATCTTTATTTATCTATTTTCTGTAACTTCAAAAGAACCATACAATTCCATTCACTCTGCATCATTACTTTCACGAAAACAATAACCTATTTTACGGCATCTTTATTCCTTGGCTTGAAAGTCACTACTTCTAGCCTCATAAATGACACTTAAAACGTAAAGGCATTTTTTTCTCTAGTTATTACTTTATTAAACCTCGTGTGATGATATGCCGCGAGCGACGGTGAGAGAGGCGATGCTGCTTTTGTTTAACATATTTCCAGACGATTATTATCAACTATATCCGTGAATCTTTATTCCCCAAATCCCATTGTTATTTTGGCAGATGGCTAAATAACAAAGTACCTGCAGATCAAGAAAATACGGCAAATAGGAAGCACTGAAAGTACTTTGCAGTTAATGTGTATGCATTTAATGTTTTAGTAAAGATCAACGGGCTTCATGAATATTCGAGGTCATCCGTGAACAATAACAATTGTTCATCATCCATGAAAATAACAATGAAGTTATTGTTCGTTTAAAATTTAAAAAATTTAAATGTTTAGTTACATAACCTCAATCAAGTTACATAACACATAACATTCCGTTTAAAGAGGTCGCGGAAAATACATTATCCAACAGGAAAAAGTTGTAATTTTTCTTCTAATGGAAAAATGAGATGGGATTTTTATGTCTTTTGCAAACTTCTCTTCATTGAGCCGATTGAAATGATACACCCGGACATATTACATTTTGTGAGCTAATCGACACCCTGTTATTGATATGTAGTCGTTTGTAGTAGTTAAAGATAAGCAATCAAAGGTATGCGGGACCTCGAGCACTTTGGCAGTTTATTTTTGTGGTTAAAATTTCCCATCCTAGGCTTCACTCATCTTTCGCGTCGCTTCACCGACCACCTGCTCGGATATCTCCCGGCCGATGACGTCTCCCCTCCAGGGGAAGACAGTTGCGCATCGCCTCGAGTTCTCTGTGATGATTTCGGCCGATTTCGGTCGGCTTCCAGGCGACCAGGGAGGGCGAGGAGAGTCCGCTTCCACGAATTCGGTCCACGACGCGGCTTCCCGGCCACTTTCGCCGTGGAGGGACCCAGACATGGAATGCTGTGGACCATTCTTTTTTGTGATAATATCATCGATTCCTCTCCCGAAAATTCTGAAGACATTTCACGTAAAATCAATTCGATTTAAAACGGTATCGGGTAGGTGCGTAGGTGGTCAATCGAAAACGTTTCTATTCCTCTTCTCATTATACCGATTATTTTCCGGAAAATTAAATAGGCTATTCTCATGTTTGTCTCGTAAAGTAACTCAGTAGAAAAACTCAGTTTCAGGTTGATTTGCTTGAGGAAGACTACGAAGAGAAAAAAAAGGTATCTGTAGGTAGAGGTGAGTTTTACTTGATGGAAATGCTTTCAGATCTTACGGCTTACACGATTTTAGAGGGCGTGATTGCAGGGGAGAAGGGGCAACTTATTTAAGTCGTTGTTCATTATAATGCCGATTTTGGCAAAGAAGACACATGGCAAAAATTATAAAGAAGAATGTACAGCTTGAACTATCCCTATTGATTTCATGTCATTCTACTATTTATTTGGAAAATACCACGTTACCTTATAAAGGAATGCTGCCAACTGGTAAATACGTTACATATCATTTGTTTGAAGGTTACTTGTGGTCTCCCAGACCTGTTTGTTCAACATAATTCACATTCGAGGAGGTTTTCTGCAAAATGTTATTTGCTGGAGAAATGTAACTACTCGGAATTGTCAAATTGGTTTGAGCATTTCAAACGAAAGTACAACGCTATCCTTTCTTCTAGGATTATGAAAGTAAATCCTTAGGTGCTAATTTCCTCCACGTGCGATCTAACCTCGTCGTCCCTTTGGAAACGAAAGTGCCATCGAAGAAAGTTACATGTTTTGTGCCCAACCTTGTGAATATAATAGGTTTGGATGCTTTCAGAAGAAAGTTAACGGTTTCTTGAATTATTATCGAGCTTCTAACCCAGAGGAGTCCGTAGGTATCTTATGGCTCGACGCCCTACTGCATTATGTATGCTCATATGAGCGACTCCATTTGTCTGCGCCAAGAAAAAGACACCGCATTCACAAACGAGATATTTCATTTTATAACGTGTTTCAGAACACATCGAACTGTGAAAGTAAACATAATTTTTTTCGAACAACCTTCCCAACATCTGAATATTTTTCCATTCAAAAATTCATTTGCGGTAATATTCCGAGGGGTATGGCTCCGAAAGGAATAAAAAGTAATTATGCTAAAGGAAAAATACACGCGGGGAGTTCTCAAGTGGATATCACAACTTACCGTTATGCTGTTGAGTCATCAATTTGAATTGCTAGTGGAAACGGAGAGCGAAAACGATTTAAGTAAATATCAAAGCAAATTTATGTCTGGCATTTCGGTTTCAGTCAGTGGGAGAGAAGATTTCCCCCCTGACTTCATCTTCCCTCCGTCGTTTTTGTAATTCAAAGGTCAAGGACAAATGAATAATGCACCTAAAGAATACTTTGGAGTCGCTTTGCTCGACGGTCGTTCAAAAGCTTGATATTGACACGCTCATACTCTCCAATTGTCTCTGTTCGATTTCAGCTGCAGAACTAACCATCACACGTGTCGACCCGCAGAACATAAAATTTCGTCCACAAAATATGTTCAAACGAAGCCTGAAGGAAATCTCTGAATCGACATGGGATCTAAATTCTTATGAGACTTAAGTTTGTGGAAACCTCGATTGGTTAGCATCACAGATTGACCCGAGAGTGTGGCGTGAGAGGGGTCGGGGACTTGATTTACTCCTCGGTTTTGATCCTCTTCCATCTGAGCCATAGAGCTGAGTCACCTTGTTCAGGTTTGCCAGAATCGGATGTTTCTTTTATTCATCGGACAGCGCCGTCTGATATTTGATTGGATTCAGGTTGATATGGGGACGCGAGCGTGTTTGTGGCGGGGAGGTCAGCGACGGAATTGCACGATCGAATGAGCCCCGCGTTGTAAAAAAAACAAAAGAAGGCCGTTGCATCATCGCATCCTCACGCGACCTGGCTAATACCACCGCCGCGGCCCGTCGCGCCGATGCTTACACTCAAGTCGGGGAGTAACCGCTCGTCACACCGTGGGTGTTGCGAATGCCGTGCGCGGCGCACGTATGGTAATGCCACCCTCCCCTCCCCCCGGTCCAGGGTCGCACCAGTGGATTCGAACCAAGGATGTCCAGGAAGGAGGGCGTGAGTGAGGGGGAGAGAGGAGGAGGCGGGAAATGCCCGCGACCTCCCTGGGCGATTGGCACGTCTGCCCCGCGCGCAGTCTGGGACCGCCGCCGGGGCGGCTCCCACGGCGAGGGGCGAGTAAGCAGGAAGCGGCGATGGAAGAAGACGGGGCAGACACGGGGCCCATTCCCTCGGTTCCCGCCCGTCTTCTTCTCACGGTGTCGGGCCGAGGCCCTTCGCCGCCGCTGGGAGACAGAGAGAGAGAGGGAGAGACCCCTCTACCTCCCCGTGTCTCCCGCCGCGCGGACGTGAGCCGGAGGAAAAGAAAGGGGGCGTCGTAAAATGATTTGGTTATGCACCCGAGCGCGCACCACGCCGGTTGTTTTAACGAGTCCTCGGCCGCCGTGCGCTCTATCTCATGCGAGCCGACGAAACGAGGTGGGATCGGTGTACAGTTATTTTTCCCTTGATTTCCAATCGATAAACGGGTGCCAATTTTGTTTCTCGATTCAATGAGGTACTCTTTTTTGTCTTCACCACGGAGTTTTTCTCTCTGTCTCACTGGCGAGAGGAAATTTACAACCCGCTCACACATAATCTGAGAGTGTTTTTCGACGTCATCACTCTTATGATGTATGTAGCCTAATGTCAACGGCGCCACTCTGCCCTGTATATACTAACCCTACGATTTAAGATACCACGAAAACCTTGAATAAAACTTTTGAAGAGCCGTCTGTTAAACCTTTCCCTTCCTTGCATGAAAACACTTAATAATAATAATAATAATACACGGGCTTTTTTATAAAACCGAACGAAGTATTGATTAAACTGAGTTCATTTACCGTACAGTCTTAATAAATGGGAGTTTAGTTTGGTTTTTGGGAAACGAAGATTTATATAATGAATTTATTATTCATGTTCACCAAGTTTCAAGGTCAAAATCAAAACTTTAATGCTTTATCCTTGTAGTTGTTAATATAAATGATATATAGAAAATATTTTATGCTTCCAAATTTACTTAAGGAAATAAATATGTCAAAAATTATTTGAAAATTTGATAAACAAAATGCAATTAATGAAGCAGTAATTATTCATGTTAAAGCATAAAGATACAGAATTTTACAAACGTAAGAGAAAATTTATGGGGTTCTTCCTCATGTCAGGGAAAGGAATTAGCCCCCCTAACTTTGTGTGTGAATTTTCACATGCCACGGCATTGGACTTAGTACAGGTTGAGTTCTACCCTCATCTATTAATCCAACCTTAGTATTGAAGACTGTGAATGTATAATTTTTTATTTATCAGTTAGATACCATTCTTTGATCATTTTTGCATCGTTATTTCTTGCGTTGGCTCTATTTTCTGTATTTTTTAATAATAAATAATATATTACGTGGGGTCTCATCGATTAAATTGTCTCCGTGGGACTATTTTTATAACTAAAATATCAATCTAATTCTAATTAGTTAGCATTATTTACTCATTAATTTTACCAGATATATATTTCGGTTTTAAAATAATATACACCCTTAAAGTATCATATTCTACTTTCCTATTATATGTCTGAACCAGTTCTTTATTTTAGAGCCTTCGCAATAGTTTTTCTGTCATAAATCGATAATTAAATGTATAAATGCATAAATGTAATCGGGTAACATTTATGTAAACCTAATGAAGGATTTTGTAAAGTAAAAAGTACACTATTTCTAGATGCTACCCATATTTTCTCAAAGGGTGGATATTCCTAGTTCCTAAAAATAGCATGTAATATTTTCCTTAGCTAAAAGCTCCAGTATTAAAAATGAGTTAGCTGTCTACAGTAAATGTTGAGATTTATTTTGCTTTTACCCAAATGTGTGGTTAAAGAGATATCAAAAATGCTATTTTCCGAGTTAGGCAGGTGTTATTTATAATACTCCTTTGTAATTCATAAATCCACTCATCCATTCATATGTAATTTGGCATTTTTAGTAATTTGAACTGGATCATGAAGTTTCCCTTACGTTTTAGGGGAATCGATCATTAAGTTTTATACCTATACTAGATATGGATCCAAATCTTGGTCGAAATATTGCAGAATACGCCATATAATCAAAAATAAAATATTTAATTTCTCCATCAGTATAAAACCTTAAAATTCTCCTTCCATGTCACACGAAAATTTATATTCTAATACGCATCAGTCGTTGAAGTCTCCGTTCGTTTTGCAAAACATCGTGAAATTTCCTTTTGAGGGATTAGGTCATATCTTACTGCATATTAAATTAGAGCTCCTTTAAACATACTCATTAATTTAATGCTGGCCACCTTATACCTATTACCGTTTTACATGGCACTATTAGTTAATAAATAAAGTTTAATATGAAATGTGAGAACTAAGACCCGAACATTTCACTTGGAAGAAAAGCATGTGTTAGATATGAGGTACTTAGTCTCTTGATTAAATTTCTAGTTTCACTACATATTCGCCGCTATATAAAATGACCTGCTAAGGAATATTACAAACTGCGTTAAAATTGAAATTACTTAAGCCGGGTGAATTTTAATAAAAAAGTATGTAAATATACTTTTTTTCGACTTTCATCTCTTCTGAATTCAAGCCGTCGAAACCAATCCGTCATCAGCTCATCACGACCACAAAAACATGGGCACGGTCGACTAATGCAAATGGCGTTTTCGCTGCCCGATGGCGGAAATAGAATGTTTTTTTTCCTGTATAAAATTAAGTATTGATGCGTTTTGTGCCGGCACTTGGCACACGCTTTAAGATCCACTTTCCCACGATATCGGCGGGGCTGCCTTCCCCCCTCCTCTTCCCGGCTAATTGATTTGATGGATAACAAGAGGGATTTCCGCGGCGAGCATGCCATCTCTCGTTGGCTCCAGCAACTAGAATAGGACGAGGTATACTCTCCCATGGTTCTCACCGGACCGCTGGCTTCTCGATTCCTCTCCACGGAGTGCCTTTCCCAACTGGGCGCCCACGATTGTACGATCATACCTCATCCATTTCTCCTCTTTCATGAAGGTAAATTGTCCCTCGTCCCCCTCTCTAACTCATCGGTTACCTTTCCAGCTCCCACGTCCTTCCAATTGCACTCAGCCCGCCGCTGGCCATGGCGCGCGAGATAACGAAAGCCGCCAATTTGAATTCGGCCGTCCCGCCACGTAGAGGAAAATATGACCTGACGTTGAAAACACATACCGAGTTTTCGAGCGAGTGTTCTTAAACCCACGGGAGCGCAATGGGCGAGTTATGGGTGAGTGTTGACTCGAAAAACACGAGTTCATGACACCGGGGGAGTTTGAATTTTGGCTTCTCATTGGAAAAGGTTTTGAGACGTATTTCACTGATTATACCTTGTTTTTCGAAGCCCCGCTCCCTAAATATTTACCGTTTTCCCAAATTCTGCTGTGTGTTTTCGGAATAGGAATTTGCTGAATGAGTGGGAAAATTCGAAGTGCGATGTGAAACTACATCGGTCAACATTTAAATTAAGTGATTCACTGATACTGGAGCGATTACGAACTCTTGAGAATGGAATCTAGCAAACAAGACACCTGTTTTAATAAAGGTCAAATGACAATAAAAATCATGAATAAAAATTCAATTGCATAATTGATGTTTTTAAAGTTACTGTTAAACTCTACCCGGATGTCGTTTCTGTTATTTTCGTAGTCTTTGCTTCAATTTCGTATAATCGTCGAGAGTAAACAAATTTATAATTTTAGATTCGGGTTGATATATATATTTTCATTATTATCTTATCACGCGAATTCTATTGCTAAATATAAGAGAATAAATTTGTTAAGTGCGCCACAGCCAGCTTTAAAGTCGTTTGTGAAAGTAAAGTTTAAGAAGTAGTCAATTTGTTACACCGTAGTAAATATTTACTAAAAATAGAATTACATTTTGAGAGGTATATTTTCGGCAGCTAAAGCATGGTTAAAATTATCTCTTTTCTGAAGAAAACTTGTACCTCGTTTGGCTAATTATTTGCCCTCCGACTGACCGAAGAGGTTTCATATTTCATTGTCGTCAGGGCTCTCTGGCCGCAGAATTTTTTCACCAAATGAAGAACTTTCAGTAACAATTAAGCATTTTTCGAGCCTTTTGAATATGAAAAACTTACAGAAAACTTATCTATTGAGTATTTTGATCAGAACATTGCTATAAGAAAACTGCGCTATCATAGTTGTAGCATATGAAACTGAAGACGTTTTAATTGTGATTCCCATAAATGGAAAAATAGGAGTGGCATTCGACGATGGCCATGCCGAAATGCTACATGAGAATGACGATTATTTCCTCATATGAATATAGAAGAATTTTGAATATTCATTACCCCTACTTCTTTTTCCAAAAACGTGTTCATTCTGGCCAACGGGTCATTTCCCATGATTACTTTAAAATATATGAAATCAACTGATTTTATAAAAAAGTTAAATCATCAATTTTATATTTCTGGATATGATTTATGGGGCATATTATGAGAATAATATATTTTTCCAGTCAAATACTGAGTTCAACTGGTATATTTTGCTGTATTCATCGTGAATAGCATTTTCCTGATATATTATTTGATGAAATGATACGGATATTTGCTCATAAAATGCATTGTCCTTGGCCATTAATCAAAATTGTTAATTTTAGTCTTTTATTTCCTCATAACAGAGGATTAACATTATTGAAATGGGATAGGTTTTAATTTCATGCGTATCAATAACCCTTATCGGTTGTCTTATTAAATGAAATCACATTATTGTTAATCCGTCATAATTTTTCCTCCACTTTGAAGTTTTTTGTACAATTTCATTCAGTGAATATACACTGTCAAATAATGTGTAGGAGATTAACCAACACTCATTGAGTTTTGTATCATGCGTGTGTAAATACCATTTTGGTCAGTTCTATCCTGCGAAACATATTAAGGATATGAGTAACATATTTACACTTATTAACGGCGTTAGAAGAATCATATGTGATTTGATAACTTTCATCTGTCTATTCTCGTACGATCAAGAATTATTTTAAGTAAAATTTTAAATAAAGAATTTTGTTACTAGTGAAAAATTAAAATTGGTGGACCGTACAACGGAACCATCACCGAAATTACTCAATGATGAGACAAAATAAGCAAGGAATTCTGGAATGCGTGAAGCTATCCAACATAAAATCTCCAAAATAGCAAACTTTTGTGCAACGACACAATGTTTTGACATTCGGTCCAAGTTGCGTGAGTAAACATTAAATTCTCCATTATATATAAACTTTTTCCGTTCCTTTTATGAATATTTGATGTATTCATTGCCGTTATTTTGGAGAGCTTTATCGAGAGAACTAGCACCTCAAACTTCTAGGGAACTAACACCTTCTCAACCTTCATTCCCATAAGAAATGATGTATAAATCATTTATTGATTCTTAGGAATATTCGAGAATTTTTTAATGGATAATTCTCAGACCGTTGGTTTTTTTGCACTTCTATTTTTGAGACAGAAAATTCTCACATTCAGGTGGCATATCCATCAGTGAGGTGACATTTGACGAAAGTGATGACGGAGAAATTCGCTCGCCGATCGTCTCATTTCATCTGCTCCCTGGCGGGAGACAGGGCGTCGGTGGAGAAAAGAGGGGTAAGGAAAGAGAGGCAGAGGAGGGGAGGTAAGGGCCATGGGAGTATAGGGGGGTACGGAGGAGAAGGCGTCGTGACCTGTTGCCTTGGGCGCCATTTTGGTACATCTTAGTGACGTCACCACGCATGCTTGGAGCCGCACACTCCGCTGCAGTGCAGAATAAAAGATGGATGCGAGGACGCGACCAATCGGCTCCTTCCCCACCTCCTCCCAAACGACCTCTTCATATTTCACTCCCGGGACGTGCGGTGTATATCCTCCTGTGTGACTGCCACCCTCCTTCCTGGGATCTTCGGCGCAATCTCACTCCAAGTGCTGGTACTGATGGGATTCAAAATTACAATCCTCCTTAGAGCACGTCTGTTTAAAAACTAGTTACAATTTTACAAACAGCTACGTCTCCTCATTAGCTACGAGTAAATAGACTTTCTCAAAACTGAGATGCCTTCCTAAATCCATTAGTCGAATAAAACAAAACAAGGAGTTTATGGAGTTAATCTTATTACATGTTTCAAAATGCATCCTCTGATTTTCGTGATGGTATTTATGTTACGAGGTGCATACAGTAGACGAAGTAAATGTTGAAGGCTATATTGGTAAGCGACAACGTTCGCTAATTTACATTGAACCATCCTACTTACTCTGATTGATTGAATGTTTTTATATAAATACGTTTTCTTTTATATCCATTCGCTACCAATTTATACTACATTTAAATATCCGAGAACCTTGCTTGCCTTGTTCTCCTCCCACGGCAATATTACGTCATTTTGTTTTGACTTTTTTTACCCATACCTTTGACCGCAGAACCTTCGTGACCAGAATTTTCAAAATATATTTACAGCACTAATTATTACTTTCTTTACAGTATTTAACCTATTAAACGTTAATTGAAAAAAATATGTATTATCATGATGTGGCATTGTGGACATGAACTTTATTATTAAGTCCAACGTCATATTTTTTATTACTTAAAACAAAATTCTAGTCGTTATATTTTCTGAGATTATTTCGTTACTTATTTATGTAAAAATGAAAGTATTTAGGAACTGGAAAAACGTTTCGATAGGCAAAGACAATTCGAAGAATGATTCCTCCTTCCGCTGCTTAAGCTGACTGCTTAAGTTAACTCTGAATTAACTAGAGAGATGAACAATGTAATCCATGTAATCAAATGTAATTCCATGTAATCAATGGAGAAACTGGAAATAAAGTATGGAGGATTAAATCTGTCTGCAAATTTTTATGTAAAAAATTTGTATTTTGTTTAAATAAATTAAATCAAACAATTGGGCACATGTTTTCTTTACCTGTAAGTTGTTTTTATGGTCTGAGTCGCGAAAAAAATCACAACTCTTATCTAGACCATCACTTTATCTTCATTCTATTCGCTTCCAGGACTGTTTCAGGATGTCCGTTACCAATTGCCTCATATTCTTTGTGTAGCTTCGGTTGAAGAGTGATAAGTCTGCCCCAGAGGATCAATTGCTGACCCGACAGAAAAGAATGTACTTCGACTCGATGATAAATCTTATCGGAAAGGATATGAAATTGGCACCGTGTGGCTTCCATCCGACTTATAACTGTCTCATAATCCTAAGAATGTATCTCTAACCTTTATAAATTATTTGGAAAGAATAAGGGATAATAATCAGCAGTACGCCAGTACAATATTTTATGGTTAGGTTTCTTACCTTATGGTCCTGGATATAAAATATTCAACAAACAGTATTTTCTAGGTTAAATATTTGTTATTAATCAATTAACAGATTAATTATTTTTTAAATATTAGCACCTTTCAGGGAAACAGAAATTAGGAATGCACTCCCTTGTTTCCCTGAAGATATAGTAATATTTTAGTGAAACTAGTCGGAATAAAATACATATATCCTGTGGAACTGCGAAGTCTTATTCTATCTCCTCATCATGATAGAATTCCACAAAGGCAAGGCCTCAACTGTCTTTCATATATGATATGTATTATGACTTGTACTTATAACAAGCCTAAGATTGTAGGTCCATTTAATACGCAGAATTGATATCAGATTTACAAGCATTTGATGTTAAATCTTCGCCAAAATGACCTTGATTTTCAACTGTGATTTATTTTAATTATTATTCATTAAAGATACATATATAAATATACATAAAATATGGTGGTTTGTATCCACTCGCCAAGATCTCATTATCAAGTCATCCGCCCTCGTCTGCATTTTTTTGCAGCTGGGACTAATCTTTTTACAGGTGGATGTATTTCTCCTATTTAGTCTACTATGAGGTAAGAATTTTGCTTCCTAAATAGATTCGGAACATAAAAAAATCCACGAACCTTTGCCTAAAAATGTATCCAGAGGAAAGGAACCGTGCATCGAAAAGCATTTTCATGAAATGTCACAGCACCTGAATCAGATATTGATCTGAAATCAATTAGTTGGCAGTGGATTGTCACACATCAATAGATCAATTATACCAATGTCTCCTCACGGTCCCTTTTTCATCGCGAGTCAAAATAAGCTCAAATGTAAATAATTTCATCAACTGTTGCTCCCTGGTTTATGAAAGACACTTCATAAATATATGTTTTTGTTTAATATGCTGAGCCAATTATAAACTATTTAGCAAATATCTGGAAACATAATTTTGATATACATGTAAGAAAATTCAAAGACAAAGGCCTTTAAAATGTTCATACTTTTAACTTTGTTGTTATATCATCGACGAATTACAATCCTGATGAACATATTTGTGAATAATATAGTATTATGTTAAAATACCTTAGCTGAATTCATTTGAAATAGTAATCGTCTAGCCGACCTGGTTAGCCTGGTGGGTATCTGATATGGGCCAATGAAGAATGATATCTGGGAAATTAACAAAGTTTGTAGGTGTCTTTCTCATTACTCCAGTTGAAATTACAACTGTCTATTTTCACATAGATTTGTTCTATTACCTCTGATTGCATAAAACTTTAAAATTGGCCGTCATCAAGTCAAGTAGGGAACCGACGGGGTTAGTCTGGTGATAACGTGCTCCCCGGCTAACCCAAAGGTCGCGGGTTCGAGTTCCGGCCAGAACATGGGTGTTTTGTTTGTCCAGATGGGTTTATTCTAAGACATGAGGAGGTGCGAAATGAACAAAGCCGTCGAAGGACCCTAAAAAAACAACAATACTACTACTAGTAATCGTATACAGTAATGGTGGCTGGCCTCACTTGGTGGAAATCCATTGCTGGAGTATGTATAAGCTACCTGAAGAAGTCACGAAGTGACGAAACCGGTCGTGAACAAAGTTATATTTTGTGAAAAAGCAAAGATTTTTTTTTCAAACCATCCTTGGTAATATTTATCATATATGACCCTTGGTAATATATAGCCTGTACAACTAATTAAGACATTAAAATAATGGTGTTTTGTACATTTACTGAGATCCTACGTAGGTTGCAATAATTATCGTCATGACAACTGACGGAGTGTTTATCGCCAAACAGTTTACTTGGTCTGGACGATGTTTTTTTGTCTCATTTCGGTTCCGCTATTGAGCCGGAATGCATGAGTAAGAACCTTGAGAGAATTTCCTCCGAAGAGAAAAACTTTTGAAGGCGGCTGGTCGCCGTGGCATTTGGGGACGGGTTAGAAGAGTGAATTAAGTTTGAGCGCAGCGAATAAAAATGCAAAAGACGCTCCCGCATCGAATGTGAGATGCGGTAAATGTACGGAAATGGGAAAAACAACGGTACCAACGGCGCAAATTCGCGACGGGCGATAGATAGGAGATAGAAACGGTGGGTGGGGGCGACGTGGGAATCGTGTTGCGGAAGGGGAAGATAAAAAAATGTCGAGGGGCGGCGGGGTGAAGGGGAAGGGGAGGACGAGGGAGGTTTGGGTTTTCAAAGCGGGATGGGTGGGTGCTGTGGGG
>WURS02000016.1:4649790-4685376 GCA_011762765.2 Rhinocypha anisoptera | reverse complement strand
GTCATATATTGCAAGAAAACCAACAACCATGCCCTCATGCTAGACTCGAACCCGCGACTGGATTAACCGGCGAGTGAGCTACTCCCAGCCTGACCCGGCTGGCGTAATAGTTTCAAATCCACACTAAATCTTTAATACTTTTTCTGCTGAAAAGTTGTCAAAACAGCGGCTCAATCAAATGGCAGGCAATCTCTTCTTCTCGTAAGTCACTTAAATCTCAGCACATAACCTGTCGCCCTCTATAAACGGGGAACATAGGTACTTCAATATCGAGCGAGATGCAAATGCAATGAGAAATGAAAGTGTGTTTGATGGGAGGGGGTGGAAATATTTCACGGGGTACATTTTATGTCAAGCAAATGAAGGCCGTTGTCGCATTATTATTATCTATAATTAATAGGAATTTTAAAATAAGGCTCGGCATCATTCTCGCAGGATGATTACTGTCAATACTGTGATATCCTCATCCATGGGGATAAGTTCTGCTCATTCATACTCGGGACTTATAGTCATGAAGTCCATTGTGGCGTGAGAGACCATCAAGTGACTTGCATTCACCGATATCGCAAATTCGAATTCTTGTCTCCGCACACTCCCGGAAAAATCCAGTTCCAATACGCGCTAAATAATTACATAGAAGTGAACATGAAATGGGGTATCGTCCACCTCGTTCACGATGAAGCGTGGAGGTTTAAGGACGCATTGGCTATACAACCCTAGTCAAAAGTTACTGATTCGACATCAAACGATTATCCGGCTTTTTGCTATATTTACGAAGAGCAACTGAATCAAATTAATTTTAGTTGGTTGCTATTAGTATTTTATGTTTTTTTTCGGCAGATGGATTCGATATTTACATCAATTTTAAGCCCAATGGACCCTCTTTTGACTTCCGTGACCAACCCATGCAGTTAAATATCGAAATATCGAATACAGCTCGAATATTTATTTGTTTTATTGATTCTTTCTTTAAACTAACTAATATGTTTATCGGAAAGTTTAATTGTTAAAATTACTTATTTTATGATCATAAATGAAAAAAACAAACACTGATTTCTTATGCCATACATTCTGGCAACGTCGCATATTTTCATGTTGTCAGCACTGCACTATAAAAGTGGACGCTAACTCGTTAGTTTTTTCGATCGGAAATAAAAAAACCTCCGTTTTAGCAATGAATAATAAAATGTTATTATTATTAATTGAAAAGAAATGTCAAGTGATAAGCATTACTTTTGGGAATGCTTATCAATGGAAGGAATGTGAATATATGTATATTAAAAAATTGGGATCGCAGGGCAGAAAATGAGGCATCATGAGTGCGACGTTGCCACGCTTATGCCTTGCAATTGAAGAAAAGTTTGGAGTATCTGCAATTTATTATAAATATTTCATGTAAAAATCACTGAATGATAGTTTTAATCGGTGATATCAAGAAATAACAGAATTATTTACTGCCCCTAAATTGTTCAGTGCTTTGACATTTTAGTTATATGGTTAATTTCCTCTTAAAAGTTGTAGAATCACATAAAATTCCCATAAGAGTGCATGTTAATATCATACTTCGATAACTTTCGAAAGATCTTCTGATTCGTTTTGAAATTTGGTAGGTTGGTTATTTATAACAAGTAGAAGGTCCAATCGAAGTTTCATCGATTTGTCATTATTTCAACTTATAGCCAATATATCCTTAAAACAAACGCCCGAAACTGAAAATCGCGCAGCTCCTCACTCCGCACCTGAGAATCGTCCAGGACGTCGATGAAATCGGCCAGTTTGACCCCCAATGACCCCACGGTCTAGAGCTAGATACTACAGCCACTTAAAAGAGCGCCAATAATAATAGCACCAGCGAGAATAATTAGCGGTAAAAGAAGACTGCACGATATAAAAACGTCCAGAGGTCACCACCCATAAAAAGCATGAGGATTACGACTGCGCTGGAGAGAAAAAAGTAATGATATTCCTTTGAGACCCTGAACTCGCAAAGGGCCCGGATGCCGACGATAGAGTTTCCGGTCGCCGGGTACGAGACGTTCACAAGTCCGACCCCTTCCCACTTCCGACTGGCCCATGGCTGCTGACGGACGGCGCGGCGGCGGCCTGGGAGAGGGGGACAAACCCGAGATCAATGGGATCGCCCAGACCTGCCCATCCGATGCTCCCTCTCTTCCCCATTCATCTCTCTCTCTTCCTAACCTACTCACTCCCCTCCTCTCCCTCCTCCGTCCTCACTCGACAAAAACACCCTCCTCCTCGGCAACCATTTCTTTGACCCTCCAACCGAAGCGAAGGCGCTCGGCTTGATGCGTCGGCTCACCCTTCTCTCTCTTTCTCACTCTCTCTCTCTCTCTCCTTGGGAGTCGCCTGCTACCAGCCAGCCTTGGGAAATTTCGAGCGAAGCTAAACTTTTACTTTTCACTAATTTCTAGTCCGACGATCGTCACGCGACCTTGGCGGGAGGCTCACGGGGTCGGAAAAGCGTGCCGCGGGCTTTCCGGACTTTTTTTTAAAAACTCTTCGTAAAGGAAGGACCGCTGTGGGGTCGAAGAGATCTCTGGGAAACGTTTTAGTTCCGGCGGTGTGGGCTCACAAAATTTCACTGACCGATCTAACGGCCAGACCAGCTGAGTTACGATTGCGCCTCGGAAATGAGGCCATCCCTAAGCATTCGTTGCTGACAAGTAATTGGACAGAGGAACGTAAATAAGAAGAATGCAAACATTTTAAAACTTTTAGAGAGGATTGTATTCCCCGAGCGTCCTCAGTTCTTAACCCTTAGAAAAAGTTCCGTCACTCCAACCACTGCCTCGAACAGTGAGTGGTAGTGTACTGCTGTTGCTAGTGCCAGGTTCCTCGCACCTAATCCTTCCGTTTTGTTCTATGCTAATAGGCGCGGTGTGTAAGGAGAGAAGTGGAAGGATATTTTCCCGTAAGCTACGTAACATCTTCATGGAGCCACAATTTAAAAAATAATGTGTATCGAACTTCACAACAGATTTGTGGAATCAGTGGAGAAGTACGATATATAGAGTCCCATGGATAATTCAAGAAACATACACTCGAGGCAATAATTTCTTTTAGCCTACAGATTATTTCGTCAATTTGTCAACGGATTTCTGAATGGCGAGACATCGCCACTACACGCCGCTTAAACCCTAAAGAACTTTTTAATACACTATCCGTTAAGAAGTACCGATTTCATAAAAAGGAGCCCAATGTATGCCCGCGAAAAAGTAATGTGATATGTCATTTATGTCATGGGTAAATTTTTATTTTTCAACCTTCGGTGGTCCGGTGGGTAGAGGGCACGTCTACTGAACAAGGAAAAGTCCGGGTTCCATAGTTGACGTCTCCGAACCTCTTCCAGCTATTTCAAAGTGATTCTCTATATACCAGATTTTACTGAGAGACCAAAAGCGGCAAGGGAAATGAACTGCGATCTAATTTACATTGTGTGTGCCTTAGACACGTTGACACCGCTAGGAGTCCTTTACCCGTCACCCATCAAACGGACATTTGGGTTGAAAATATGGTACTGTATATCAACGCAGTACAGTACCCTAGTACTGTATATCAACTCAGTATTCATATTTATCGCTAATCGCAATGGCATATCCTCACATTCTTTATGATTTACAGATCTCAGCAGTTGCACAAAAGACGAGATTATCGCTGAATGAGCTCAGCATCTCGATGTTTCGCCGTCTATAATTCGTTAATTACACCACAGGTTTGAGAGCCACAACAAACTGTACTTTTTAACTACAAAAAGAGCAATAAAAAGAGTAATTAAGGGCCTAATTCGACCTCCGAAAGCAAATAACGTCTTAAGAATGTAGAGGAAAAGTTCAAGATAATTAAATAGTCAAGTGATAAGACACTAAGAACATCGTTACATCAACACCTCTAGAGAAGCAGTTTAAGTTGAGTTAATATAAATTGAAAATAATACCAAATCACTATATATAATGATAGCCCAGCAAAACTATGACTGGGAGTGAGTATAAAATATGAACTCTTGTACTTCCTTCGCTAAAACGAACTATCTAGAGGATTTTTTTTTTCATTATGAGGCTTATGAAAAATCTGCATGCATACTTTAGAAAGCAGTGCGTGAAGTGTTTTTTTAAGCCACTTGCACTGTTCAAAAAGTTTACATTTGGGACTAATGGAAGACAACAAGGAGGGAAGGAATTGATGTTTCCTATTTTACCGCCATTTACACCAAATAAGGAAAAAATAATCTCTGATATATATATAATACCACTCGCGAACCAAATGTCCAACAAGGCAAGAGTCATTAATAACTAACAAAACCCACTTCACGAATTCTATTACCTTTGACCGAAACTGGCATTTGATACCATTCCAAAGGAGTAGTCGAGCTCGCAGTTTTAAAAGAAGTTCACAAGTTTGTTTTACGAATGGTCAGACGGGCCCTCTCAAAGTGGCCGTACACTGGAAACTACTTCGGTAAGCCGAGCGAGTCGTCACATACCACGGGCGAATTACGCCGTTATGTTGGCAGCGAAACCCATTTAGTCCATTATCCTCGGTGTTGACCGCTGAGACCTTCGCTCCAAAGTCGTTAAGCGCGACGCAGCGGCGAAAAGCTGTCGCCGACGCGCTCCTCCTCGACTCTCTGGGCCGGGGATCGAGTGACAACACACCCCGGCGCGATCATTTCAGAGAATTCCACGTCGACCCAATTGGCGGATAGGCGGGAGGGAACTCGGTAAGAGGTCCCTCCCTCCACGCCATACCATACCAACTTCGAAGGGGAGACACAAAAAAGGTAAAAAAACACGGGACGGACGAAAGGGAAACAGGGTCACCTGTTAAAGGGTTTTACGGGGAACTCTATAGGTTACCGGGGGGCTGGGTTTGAGAAGGGTGGAGTGAATTTCTAAGGCTTCCGAGCAACGAGCCCAGTCGAGATTTTTAGCCGGCGAAAAAGAAACACACGTAAAGAGAAGAAAAAAACGCAACACGTGACTCCGTCCGACCTGTAAACAATATCCCCGCGGTGCAATGCGGGTCGCGATTAAGTGGTCTGGCACTGGGGGGTCACTTAGGGCTGTGGCTGGTGGGGGTTGGGAGAAAAGGCGGGGAGGGTCTTCACACGTCTGTCGGGGAGACTCTTCAGGGAACACCACTTGTGTCGTTGACGAGGGGGCGGGATGGCCCTGTAACGTGACGACGATTACGAAGCATGCAGACGAGAAGCAGGGCACGCCCGTGTTTCGAGGAATGATTCCCCGGCGCCGCGTGCGATATTTTTTTATCGAGGTCGATGATACCAGGCGTGGTGGTCCGCGACAAAGGCAAAACGAGACGGCAGTGGGTGGGGAGGGACTACGGAATGGTGAAAAGTCGGGTAGTGGACGGCGAGGATGCGGGGGAGGAGGCAGTGTCGAGATAAGACGTGGATGATGGAAAAAAGAAAGCTTTGAAAGGTATGGGGGTCTGAGAAGCCGGGAGGGGGGGAGAGGTGAGAACGGGAAAGGTTGCCCTATACATATAAGGCGAGGAAGGAGAATGGCGGGATGAAAGAGCATTGGGGAAAAGAGGCTGCAGAGGGAAGGGAAGAAGATACGTCAGTGCGCGAGAGAGCGAGATATATGGAAGGAGGTGAAGGGAATTGAGGTGAAGGAGAAGGGACAAAAATGATATATGCCCCCATACGCGTCAGCGGATCCAAATATTCGTGTATCCATTTCTCCTCCCACCAACTCAGAGGATAATATATTTCCTTTTAAGTTCTTTCTTCTTGACGCAGTTTACTTCGGTGATAAAAATAAAAAAAATACTTACAAAGAATCTTTTTTGACAAGACCATGGGTATCTTTAGAACCATCTATTTGTGTTCTAGAGTGTTAATTTCAATGACATACGCTAGTGATTCTAACCTACAGGATTGGATAGGTATTATAACCAAATATAGGATTATAATTATTAGTTAACAATTTTAGGATTGTAACCAAGAGAGAGAGAGACGTTATAGTGAAGGTGAATAGTAAAGTAATACGTACTTATTTTTTTCAAATCTAGTTAGGCTCAAGTTTGTGGGACTTCATGATGAAGAAAAACAATAAAACTTTGTAATTTCAAAATATATTTACTGAAATCAGTGGCTTCAATAAATATAGTGTGTAATTACAAGGTTTGGTTGTTTCTCTTCAACATAATACTTCCTAATGGGGTCGGTGTCAAAGAAAAAACTGCATTCCTCTATTCTATATTTTCAGGCATAACTATGTGGAAATCCATTTCTGAGAAAAAGGAATAAAGTACTCCGTATTTCTCCACTAAGATTTATAATCTGGTAAGACTAGTTTCAACGCTACGGCGTCATCTTCTAGATCTGCTTTCCTCTGGTTTTCGACCCAATGAGACACAGAAACGTATTCTAAAATACAATTCGCTTTATTTTTGCGAAACGCAAAATATTCGATGACAAACATCAAAGATGGATTATATTTTCCTTTTATCAGAAAGTAAGTAAAATCTGCGCTCCGATGACAGCGTGGAAGCTTATAAACTCTTCGACCAATCGAGGAAATAGTAATTAAGTAAATATCCCATTCCCGCAAGCTTCCCTCGGACGTAATTCACAACGTGACTTTTCGCGCTTTCGGATATCATATGGCTCTCGGAATAATAGACACGCTGATCTTTCGCCATGGGATGTTTCCCGAGCATCCATAACCACATCCGGGCACGTGGAGACGGCAACACGCGGAAACGATTAGATTAGATAAAATCACTTACAACTCCTTGGCACAAACACCGATGGCGTACGAGACCGAAAATCCAATAGCAGTACAAACTGAGGGATCCCCTCGCAAGGACACGCAGAAACAAACCTGTTTGAGAAGAACCTTGATCCTCGTAGAGGTTTGGAGGCAGAATGCCCAAAAATCAGAAAGCAATCCCTTATTAGTGGTAAGTTGGCAACACACAATGGGAATCGACGAAATGAATTTCATTTTTTTGTGACTCGTGACATTATTTTGGGACCGAAGCATTTAGGCTAACGATGACTCCAATATTGTCGTCATCCTATTGTTTTTTTTTTGCTTGCTAAATCGGGTTTGACCAAGACAAAAAAGGAAGAAATCTTAGGAAATACAATCGCGGATCTAGAGAGGGAATAGAGAAGACGAAAAGTATAATGACGCAGAGGCATTTGCTGAACAAATGGGAGGAGAAGTGGAGAAGGGACCGTCGCGGCAGGAGAGAGAGAGAGAAAGAGAAGGGGTTGGGGCATGCGGGAAGAAGAGGAGACGTGAGAGCGGAATGGCAGGGAGGTGAGGGGGGGTTAGGGGGTTAGGACGACGAGGAAGGACGCACGAGGGACTGACTGACTGGCGAAGGAATGCGGTCGCCGGTAACGACACGTCGGGGGGGCAAGACGATCACCGACAAAGAAGGAAGGCTGAATTGCATTCGACGGGCATTTTCAAACATCCTATCATGGAAAATGGAATGAAAGGAAGGGGAAGAAAACTTCAGAGGAAGAATTTGGCAATGGAAAGAATTCAAAAAGACAAGACGTTTCGGGGCAAGGATTGTCCTCAAGTCCCGCCGCATTTAAGATCTGACATTCCACTTCGGAGCGGATTATGGGAATCTCCTACTTGGGGAAATTCCCATTATTTTTCCCGAAGGGCGATTTTAAAACTTTTCCCGAAGCTCTATGAAATGAAAGTACCTTTGCAAAGCCTGATTCTAGTAAAATGCCCCCACGGAATAAATATACAAATGCGGTGTTCGATGATGCTTTGCAGCTCATCCTCCTGAACAAGCCTGGAAAACAGCGCGGTGTAATCTATTTCTCTTAAAGAAAAAATACTTCAAATCAAAAATTAACACTCTAGATTTATCAGAGAACACCTATATTGATGTTACATATTATTTTAATTTTTACGCATATTTCATAAATTCGTGAGTTTATTAAACTATGAATTTCCTTTTTAATTCCACACAGTTACAAAGGAAGAGAATTTATAAAATTTATCTCTCTCATTTTAATCCCACCGGCAAAAATAATTAGCGACTCGCATTTCAGGGAAATTGAGCCAGATGGATACGGAATGACGTTTCCACGAGTAACCGCAAAGGTTGCAGTCTAAGGCTTATCGACAAAAGCTATAAATATCCGACAGGTCATGTGGATTATGTCATCACTGTACATTATTTAAAAACATCTCCGAACTGGTAACTGATGTGCCTAATAAGAACACCTCGTCATCATTAAACACTCCTTGTTCCTCATGCGTTCCCCTCAAATGACGCACATTCGACTGGATGAGTTCTAGGAAAATTTTAAATACATCTTTTACGAGACACTTTCATCAAGTTCCTGCAAGGATGTCGATGTGAAGTTTTTCATGTACCTATAAAACTATAAAGAACTAAAAAGGTTGTAACTTGTTAGTCAACTTGACTTGAATGTAATTATTCAAATTTAGCTGAGTGAAACTTGATAGGACGAAAAACACAATATGAATTTTTAAAAGGGGTTCTCTCTGTTTAGATTAGTGCTGGACTAGTGCGTAAAGTCATGCGAAGGTCAGTACCTTAAGGTGTTGCTCCTAATAATCGGTAATGTCACTAGATAATTTTAGCATTTCGTCATCGAATTGCGAATTCAGTACTTTTTTAATCATACCATCGTGGAGCAAAACACATTCCATTACTTTAAAATGCCGAAGGAGTAATATTTACGCATCACCGAGTCATGAAATTTCTCGAAAAACTTCGTCATTTTTAGCGGAAATATTACACCAGCTTTAATCAGTTTACACTTCGACAAAGAAGCACGTAGTAAAGCCCTATCCCATGGTTTTGCCTCAAGCTCCTTAGATCGGGCGCGTAGACTGAGAAGTAGGCTTGACTGGCGGACCGAAACGACTTGTTGCCCAATAGCAGAAGACAATATCCAACAGGCGGCTTAGTGCAAGTTGAAAAGAAATAAACTGAGTAAGATTAGAATCTCTAAACTTTCACTTTTCCCAACAAGCCTAGAGTTTAGACAATCGAGATAAATGAAAATTCTCAACAAATCCCAATGAGGACCGAAGGGTTGTCAAATAAAATGTTACTGCTCGCATTGATGTTATGTGATATATTACTGAAAATAAAGCTTCTTCATTCATCTAACGTTTTAAAGACCTAGGTTTTGTGTTTTAAGGATGAAAAGGATACCAATGGACGTATTTTTAATTATTGGTTAAAATGCGAAACTATTATTTTTGGAAGTGGAAAACATCCATTACACCGATAAACTTCAAATCCATATTGTAAATATTCAAACTAATCATGTACCATATGAGTTTCAAAAATGGTAGTACGATAATCACTGGTTATCAAGACAGCCTTAACTTCAAATCAACTTAAAAGTTTGAAGCAAAGAGAGGTTTGTGAAATGATCGCGGATTTGTGAAAACAGGCCCGAATCGCATCAGAGAGATACTCTCACCGGTAAGTCATAGGCACTAATGACTTCTTTATCATTCCGCAAACAGTAATAAATCAATACAAGAATTAGTTATTAAGAGGCACAATGAAAACACTGGGTTATTTACAGTGACATATAATGAGCCATATTTAGAATAAAATATATATTACGACATGGATAAAAAGATATTATATTGTAACTTGAAACGTTGCCACCAAGCAATTGGATATGTTCCAATCCCGCCTAGGTGTATTTATTCTAGTGAGTGAGGTGAAATTACTCTAAGAGTGCAGTACTGCTCGTGTCACTACGACCTTTCCCGAAATTATAATTTATTCACACAATCAATTTATGAAAAAATCACTTTAATTTTGTCGCAGAGCATTTAAAGTTATGGGAAGCGACAGACAGAAAGGCGAGATCCCGACACTCGGTGTACGCAGATGAAATTTTTGAACAGATGAACTCCATCAAAATTCTTACACCATTTTGAGGTTGGATTTGATAAAGATGCACAAACCTTCCGTTTTGACGACTTATTGACTTTTGTTTCGGCCCGATTACCATGAACAATTTTGTCAAACAGGGAAAACGACAGGCATCTGTAGAAAGGCGAGGACGGAAGTAAACAGATCTACGGCCACTGTGACTCGAGATACCGTCTATAATTTAGGGCATTCATGGCGCGTGAGTACGAAGGTCTCTTTCTACAACACGTTTCAAATTTGCGCCACGCAAATATTTCCATCACTGGCCCATAATGAATCACTATCGGCCATGACCTGGACAATTCCGAAGAAAGAGACCCACCCACCCAATCGACACGTAGAAATGGAATGAGTGTGCGTGTGAACCCAGGGGGAGGGGGGGAGAAGGAATCGTGATGCATGCAGAGAGTACTTACGCTTCGCAATACGGCTGCTTGTTGTATCCCTTGTACGTCTTCATGTTTAGGGTCATGTTGCACACCTGGCACTTGAAGCAGAGTTTGTGCCATATCTGCGAAAAGAAAAAAGTTAAACAAACCATTAAATTACATTAATAAGACAAAGACTGAATATATCAAGGGTCCTTAATAATGGGATTAATTAGTTACTTTAACTTTAATTAACTTTGACCATAAATGAAATGAATGCACCTTATAAAACTCGTTACCGCCTCCTACTGCTTGTAATTACAACAAAGGCAATGCTCATGACCAGGTGATTACAAAAACGCTTGAGATAAGTACTCCACCGTTACTACAAGTAATTGTCACCTGATATAAAATTACAGGCAAGTGAAAATATAAAAAGGTGTATTAGAAGGAGGAGCGTTAGAAGGTAAGGTTACCAGAAATTTTGAAGCAACAAATATTTCTGACCTCCCAGGGTTAATATTTATTGACCCTTATTTCTTCGGAAGTTCCACACTCAACCAGATAATTGATACCTGACATATTTCCAATGAAGTTACACGATTAACGGTGAATATGTATAATTACAATATTGAAGTCCTTTCAGCTTGTGGAAAACTCCCCCTTTCCCGAGCGTCTACTATTGAAACTAAATAAACTAAGGTACGCATTTTAATTCAAAATGGAGAGTATATACAGCCACCACTCAATCTTCCTCACTTCATAATTTCGTAATTACTACCTTCGTTTGTGTCAACCTATGGATGACAGCCCCGTGAGCTGAGAAGATTTGTGACACCGAGATTGGACGGACGATTAGGGAACGGTAAGAATTTCGTAATTAGTGCTAGGAAAACCTAGCGTCCTCGTTAACCCATTTCTTGGAACCATAACAAAGGAACTGAAGGTTTAATATCTTAGTCAAAGGACGCTGGAGACTTTGAAATGATCTCCAAACACAAATTTAAAAGACCTGAAAATATCTTTAAACCGATTTCGAATACCGGAACAAAAAATGTCAACTACGTACAATGCTATTCAATGGTATGAATTTTGATACTACATTAAGAAAGAATTTATGATTAAGACAGTCTGGGTAAAGTCGAAAACTCTGGCAAATACTGCTGGCGAACATTACATTTTACATACAATGATAATACCTCACTTCAAAACAATTTTATATAACCAAAAAGAAAATATTGAAGAAAAGACACCAACATTATATAAAACAGAGATGGATGAGCACAAATATAGAGGTAGGGTAAATTGCGACCACTAATTTGAGGTTCCTACTAACATAATCACATTTTGGAAAACATTGATTGCAAAAATAATTGGAGAATAAAAGGAAAAATGTTGGATTACATAATAGCCAAATACGGTGATGGAAAAAAAAGGTGACAGAAATGACACACAAAATAACCAGAGACGTTAGAATTAAGGCCTTTACATAGCATTTATACCATTTAAGTTCCGACTATAATAGTCGTCGCAACCTCAAATTCATATCTCCACTAAAGTTTTCACAGACCATCACCAGACAGAATAAAATCATTGAACAAAGGTTACGATTCAGAAAACATCTGTAGCCTACAAAATGACAGGAAGTATAAGGTATTTCTAAACGACTACCAAAAATGGGAGATTCAGAGATAATTATCAAAGTGAGGGAAACAAGTCAAAGGAGAAAAATACCGGCAAGCGATACGGGTGTAGGTAAGCCCAATCCGTATCGCAAAGCATTCTGCAAGCAAAGTGAGAACAAACGACTGGGTTTATGAAGGTAAGACAAATGACCAACTTTTATCCAACGCTCCTCCCAAAATTTAAACACTTTAAACTTTAAGTTGCCAAACCTTTCTTATAGGAGCGAAGGTTCTTGGATGTTATACGCCGGCCTGGTTAACCAGGGAGTAGCGCGCTCGCAGGCTAACCCCAAGGTCGTGGGTTCGACCACCACCTACGAAATGGGCGCAGTTAGTCCAATAGGGACGAGGTGCTAAATCCTATGATTTGGTCGAGGTGCTAAATGACCATACCGTCGACGCACCTCACCAACACACAATACTACTACTTTGAACATCTCGCAAAATTCCACCCATGATGCGCATGTACTCGTCACAAACGCAGAAATTTCTTTGCTGTAATCGGAAAGCAGTACAAAGTAACGATTTTATTGGAGGAATTATTGAGGGTTTCGGAAGTTGGGAGGTTTATTGGAGGTGGGGAGCCACTCGTTGATCGTAGGCTAAAATGTGGGCTAAATTTACTGTGTAAATTTAAGGCAAATTACTTGAATGTAGATGTTAAATATATATAGCAGACCCCATCATACTACGGTAGATCAGTTCACTCACATAAAATCAGGGAGATAGATAGGTGAACAGGGAGATTTAAAATGTAATTTTCCCTCCGCACGATCAGAGATCAAAATAAACATGGTCTTAGGGACAGTTACGAAAAGTAGTGTACATCCTTTGTAGTTATTTTGCATGTAGGTTAATTATAAGTAGTCTGACATTGTTCCCGCATGATGTGAATAATGTTTTATAAGCAAGTAGTTTTCCTCTGTATGAATAATTTCTAACTTTTGGGAGTACATGTATGGTGGTAGCTCACCCTCTGCCACACGTCCTTGCGGCGGCTTGTAGGATAGCACGTAGCAGAAAGAAGTAACTTGAATAAATTCCGGAATCCAAACGAAGGAAGTCAAGCAACGAAAATCCGAGGAATAACCGGATTATGAACACCAAGGAAGTTTTGTCCTACCTTAGTCACTCTTGCGAACGTGGGGAAGAGAGAGGTGACTTTATCATTTGTTTGTGATATACCGATTAAAGGTAGATTTTTAACGGTCCCTAAAATAGCTGTACTTCTCCTTACAACAAACACTTCACTTACACCTGCTCCTCCGATAAACATTTATTTCTGATATTCCGTCATATTTAAAGAAAGATGAGATAAATGGGGATTACATTGCAAGGAAGCTTCTTCCTGGAAGCAGAATCCAACCCAAAGAATTTCATTTTAATTTTACGAATTTTTAATAAATATAATAAGAAACAATCAGAGGATTAACTTGTTTTGGGTGCAATCCGTGGAAGTTAATTGACTCGTCGTAACAAGAAGTACCAAAAGTAGATTTGGGAAATAAAAAATAAGTGATTCAATTTAGTAAACGAGCCGTAAAATAATTACTAAATTATAAATACCCCTTCGAAAGGACGGGTATAATATAAATGACGGCCATATAAAATTGTTTTACGTGGAGAAGTGACGTCTGCACTTTCTCCTTCATGATTCCTTCGATGAATATCTACTTCTGGACGATAAATATCACTCGAGGCCAATGGCCGGTCATAATCTTTTCCCCTCTTAGTTTTTAGCTCATACTTTTATAACTGCACTTCCAGAAACTGATAATATTTTCAAACCGCGGAGAACAGTCTTACTTCCCTCAGTTAAGACCACCATTGTCTTTCCCTTGAGGCAACACATGAGCAATCGCAGACGTAACCAAATCTTTATTTCTTTTACCTCTGCTTTCGAATCACTTGCCCATGAAATTTTCTACCCAATTTCGCAACTGTAGAAAGTTGCTTATTAATAAAAATCACGCCCCACCCATTATTATCGAATGGGCATCCGGAGTCCGTCTATATCTAATACTATGACAGAGATTTCATGATGAAGCGGCACAATAATCCGTGACGTGGAGGTAAAAACTCTGACCGGGAAAACTTTCGATGATTGATTGCTGAATCGGGAAAATTGTCTCTCTGGTGTTCTTCTCAGAATTCTCCATAGCGGACGTTCATATCGCATGTCAATATGCAATTCTATATCATCGCAATTGATGGTGGATGACTACGAAATGGGCCTCTGATATGAGAGCCTAGGATCAAACATAATTCAGATGTTACGTAAAGGTAAATGAATTGTTGACAGTGCAGTCGATCCCATTCCTTTGGTACCCGGTCGGCCTTGGAAGTCCTGCCACGAGGGAGAGATAATGGTAGGCCGTGAGAAGATGACTGGAATAAAGCGAACACTACGACTTGTGACATCTTGCCACTGGGGAAATTATTATGATTTACCAGTAAACAGCCGCCACATGAAGGGGAAAGAACCGATAGCTGTAACGACAAAGCTCTTGATCAGTTAGGGTGTCAGCTATCTTCTACGAAATTGGCATCGTACCCGCTCCATATTACACGACCGCTGCATGATACATCATGTAAAATGACAAATGTTTCTGATGATTCTCGCCTGGGAAGACCGCGTAAGCTTGTTCGGCAACAGCGATGACTTCTAAGAAGTTTTCAATGCACAAAAAAAATCACAGACAGCGCTACGAAAAATACGCTCCAAATTCAGCGATGGATCTCAACCAAACTTTGTGTTTACGGAGCAAGAAGCGAGCAACGGAAGTCGCGTAAAAAAGCTTCTAGTCCTTCCAGATCAAGGCTGATTGGGCTTTTAAAAATCGTACATCCACATTGACGCATCCCATTAATCATCGTGACCAAGGAACACAAGGACAGTTCACCATAACGCTGAAAAGGACTGGCAACATCCAGAATAGAATGTGTTTCCCCGTTCCAGCAGACTGTGTGAGGAGAAAGGATTTATAACTGCTTCAAATCTAACGTCATTCGTTATAAGTCTACACAAAGGGATACTTTTCTAATAAAAAAGTAAAAACCCTTCAAGAACACTTGGCACCCACAGTTCCACCAGCTCAACAAAACCCAGCAGAAATGGCAATTTTTTTTCTAATGTGCACAGTGGATTTCTGAAATGCAAATTTCCTATATTGCTGATGCCAAATCCCGAGAAAATTGCAATAAAGTTTTAAACAGCTTGCAATTTTCCCCTACAGTGTTCAATGCCGAGGTATCATCGCATTAGCATACATTATGAGATTCGATATAAAGGAAAGGAAGAAAAGAAAGGCACAAAAATGTAAATGAGACAGACTATGCTAGCAAAAAAAACCCATAATTTCACCGCCCAGGCCAATGCCATGACAACACACGCAATGATTTACAAATACGTCAACTTTTTTAAGGCACGTATGGAAAATGTAAGGAAAATAAAGCCATTGCAAATGACACTCTATTCGTGAGCATATTGCCTGATATCTCACTATCTCGCCTAGTTTTATGACATCCCCATTAAGTTTACCATTTTCGAAACTGAAAAGGTCATCTAAAGAAGCTGTCCTAGGTGCTAAAAATAAGCTAATCAGGACTGCAATAGTGTCATGTAATTATTAATGTGCCAATCAAAGATAAATATTGTATTTCCTTTGGTCGGTCATAATATGAACAATCACTACATTTTAAAGTCGTAGGACCTACATCTGGCGAGCCTCTAGTGTTAGCTCGGAGGCAATTACCCACTACAATAACCTGATCTCCATCAAAAATAGTTTTTATGCTGGAAAATTGTTTTTTAAGTGGAGTAGTTCGACTCATCCACATAAAATAGCACGCATATGGCACCTCCCGGCGGATCTTGACCCACTTAATGAATTCCTCGCTCCTTACATCATCGAGTTCATTTTGACACAACCTTCCAAAAATTTCCGCCTCTCTGTTATGGATTATGACGAACGACGAAACCACATTTAAATCGCAGAGAAATAACGTTCTAGATAAACTCATGCTTTCCCAGAAGGCAAATTTATAATGATCGTGGGCTTTCACAGAAGGAATGCGGAGAGAGTTTACGCCACATTTCGAGTGACACTAATAATTCCATAAAATTAAACAATGATAAAAATAATGGGAGAAAGTTCATCTACTCCTTCATGAATGAAAGTGAAGGATCAAACGCCGCGCAAGTACAATCGGAGTTCTATTTTCGTTCTGGAGACTGAAAACATACATTCAGCTTCTCCTTGGACTGCAAACTTGACTCCTTCCTCAGCGCAATTATATATAAATGTAATATACTGGTGCACTCGAAGTGGTTAATCTTGATTTTTGATTCGAGGGTAGGAGGGGTGACTGGTCTAGGAAATTTCCTCTCAGGTTCTCCGATGATGGCAAATAAAAGCACCGTAAAATTTATGGCGATGTCGTTTTCGAATCACAACTCTTGTCAATTACCTTAAATGCATTCAACCTTGAATTAAAAAAGATACAGCCAGCCTCTTCCACAGAAACATGAAAACACCTACTTGTGAACTTCGGATGAGATGACTGTAAAACAAATGAATTTCAAACAACGTTATAATTCTATCTCAACAGCGACGAAGGATGTGAACTAAAAGTGATGGTTTATAAAATGTTATGAGTTAAGTGACAGTGTGTAGCCACCATCGCGAGTAACTGAATGGGCCCACAGCTCACAGGAGCAGAGATGATGGGAGGGGGGGGGCTATAATCTAAAATGGGATAGAATATAATGACATAAGCATTCACCGAAAACTACGAAAAACGTCGATTTAAGGGGAAAACGGCAATTGGTATTATTAAAAATAAAGTCGAAAAGTATGCTACCTTTTATATCGATTGTCAGTAGCGCCTAACTTGATTATTTAGGCACTGACAATGATTCCTCATGCAAAGATTGTGTCCGAGAGGTTATTTTTTTTATAAATTAAGGGGAAAAAATTGTGTAGATGAATATATAGGTGCTCGCTAAACTCGCACATCGTACAACACTCAATTTATCATTCGATTTCTTTTTTATGACCAAAAACGTAAATACGAATATAATAAATTTTATCTGCAAAGTGATGGAGAGATTACAAATTAAATTAGGAATCTGAGAAATCCAAGACCGGCTTGGAATATTTATTTAATAAGCTCGGAACTTATTGTATTCTTTTCACGTGTGGACATTCATAGTATACATTGATTTTTTCCTAATGTCACAATAAGAGAAACTTGGATTCATAAGTCCAATTATGGGAAACTCCTCACAAAATGAGTCCAGAATGAAAAATATACGATAACCGAATCCAGACATGAGAGGTAAAAGTGTTACGTCATAGTCAATGATGGCAAGCCAAAATGAGGATAACGCAGAGGTGTCTGAACGCAAGAATCGAACTCGATGGCTTATGCCGATTCAACAGGAATAAAGTAAAGAAAGGGCCCCTTTATAAATAAAGCAAGTAACCCAAGAAGTAAATATAGACGTCATAATCCATAAGCTGCATATGACAGCAGTAGTTATTGGCAGCAATTAGTATAGCATTAAGGAAAAGATTTACGAAATGCTTCGTTTGGAGTGAAATACTGTGTGGAGGTGAAACCTGGACGATCAGGAGAAGAGAAATACTTGGAGGGATTGGAAATGAGGCTGTGGAGAAGATTGGAAAGGATCCCGTGGACTGAAAAGGTGAAAAATGATGAAGTGTTGGGGAGAATAAATGAAAGAAGCATTATGGGGTTATAAGTAATAAGAAAGGGAGCTAGATGGGGCATATTTTTAGAAATGGCTTTCTGATGAAAAGATTATTGGCGGGAAAGAGATGTAGAGGAAGAAGGAGACACAATTTGGTCACACATTAAGATGGGAAGATCATATGAACAGCTAAGGAAGGCAGCACAGGATCGGACGTGGAGGGAGCAGTACAACTGAACCCTGTGCGAAGACAGATCCACCCAGGAAGATGTGACAGCACCCGAATCTTACGTAAGAGACATTTCCATGAATCCAACCTCATCTCCAATCCAGCGACTCACAGACCAATGTTGGGCAAAATGCATTTCGCGTTAAATACAACAATTTCCCACGACATATATCCGCGAATCTAAAAATCTAGCACCCGGACAACCATCTAATCGAAGTGCATTTTGAAAAACACAGGTGTAATATGCAAAACAGACGCCATAATCAAAATTTCCATTGGGAGGCCCCAATTCAGATAACCTAGATACGAGATGGGTACGGGAGCGACACCGTCCACCGAGAAGCTGAAACTGACACTGCCACGGAGAGTACATCGTAACTTTCACCAGCGTGCTTGCACTCTACTAAGTCATTTAAAACAGGGAATAGGGGTTCTCAAACCAAAGTCAACGACTAGGAAGGCAGAAGACGTACCCGAGACGCCTCTATCTCTGACCTGTTACGTGGGGAGTCCGTTATGACCATCCGCAGAGACTTCAAAAACACATTATTTTTTGCTCTTAATCCGATACAACGCAAAAGCAAACCCGAGGTTCAATGAACAAAATGTGTCACTAATCACGTCACCAAATATGCCAAGCATCACGAATATTTATGAGTGGGAGAACCAAAAGCTTATACAATGAGTTGATATTTGAATATCTCAGGTAGCAAACGTAATTTACAATGAAGTTGAATTCATTAGGGTTGAGGAATTTATCTGATTCGGATGGTTAAAGAGGACAAACAGTTTAATTGACTGAGGGTTAATACTAAGCGAGGTAACGAGTGCAGGGCGTCAGGCAGAGAACGTATTAAACAGTGTAATTGTTGATATATTTTGACACTTGAGTGCTCGCAGGTTCTTTTTCAAATTTATAACGAGAAGGAATGATCATACAATCCCTTTAAAACGATTCTTGGGAATCATAAATGCCGATTTCGAAAATAGAGTGTGTAGTTCTCCAGACGTTTAACTATTCCCTTTATAAGTGGTTGCAGTTATAAAATTGAACTAATTAGGCCCCATATAATCAGAGGCATTGATAATAACATCATAGCAAATGATCATCGCCGCTAAAGGGAGTGAATGATATACTTAATTTACCCTAGAAACTGCAATTACACTAGACTCATTATCAAATCAAAAGTCGTACCCTTAACATTGCCTTGGGTGAAGCAAACAGACGTAGATCAAATCAGAGAAATGAGATTCTAAAATAAATGGAAATATTAACATAATCACGATGTTTGCTTAATCGAAACTTTTATCCATAAGAGCGGCCTTATGAACTTTAGTAACTAAAACATTGTCGACATTAAAATTCGTATATTATGAAACTCTGGCTGCCAGTATAAGGTTGGAGCCTCATTATCATTACCACGTAATGTCTAATATTACTAAAATTTAAATATATGGCTAATGAAATAAAAGCAGTACACATTAAACAGTAGCAAATACCGATCCTTGCCTATACATAGAAGTCTTTAAAAACGCCATGGACAACAAAAGTTACATTTTCGACTTGTCTGCTGGCCAATTATGAGACGATGATGCAAAAGCGAGACGATACGCGAAACGCTCAATACGGTATATAGCTTGCGCATTGCGAAAGCATTTGATTTTATTGACCAGCCCGGCTTTTCTTGGGAGGGGACGGGAGACGCCAGAGCGAGATGCTGGCGTACCAACCGTAGGCACATTATGCACTAAGCATTCGGGCATGTGAAGTATTCGAAACGATGATTTAAACCGGATAAAACCTTTTTCCTACGAATATAGAGTATTGAGGATGTGACTAATTTAGTAGGTAAACATTACATCTCATTCTGTCATGAAGAATCCCTCAAAATTGAGGCATAAACATATTCCGTTATCTGTCTTAGCTTGGAATTTACAACATGGATTATAATGACCAAGAACCAGTAGCCAATTTCATTTTGTGAATTTATACCGCCAATTTTTTTTTGCATTTTTACATTCACTGCCGCCGCTAAAAAGTTGTAAAATTTTGCTGTAGATTTTTTCGTCATCTTCCCAACATGGTTCTTGTGATATACTCTGGACATCTCTCCAAGACAGAACTACAGGAGGGATTAAAGCTTCACCATAAAATAAAAGTCGAACTATAGTTTACGGGATGTTTGTTTTTTGTGAGGTGCCTAAGCTTCGTGACGCACTGATGGTCACTTTGTCAAGGGAAATTACATCACCAATTCCCCTTGAAAATGTGGCCATCAGTGGGTCACGAAACCCGGCCACAACACGAAGGGAAACGCCCTATAAACTATGCTTAAAATACTCAACATGAGCCGCTAACATTTTAGCGGAGAAAATGATTCTTTCCAGTTGCACATGACCCGAGACAACCATAAGAATTTGTTGTGCGTACTAAAATTGCTTTGTCCGCACGAAACACAACAAAAAAGAATACTTATAATTAATTTTCTCGTCACATCATGGGCAAGTCTTTATTGACTGGCAATAAGAGGAGTGAGAGGCGACTATGTGGAGGAATAATGCTTAATAAAAGAGTTTTGCGATTAAAAGCTCAAACAGGATTTCATACTATATTCGCCGAGAGCATATTTTGTGAATAATTTCTTAGCCTTCTACATTGAGATTAAAAGGAAATTGGCAAAAAATTATGAAGGAGGTCTTTAAAGAGTAAAGACGTAATAACAAAGAGGCGTGCTACAAAATGATTCCGTCAGGCGTGGCGGAGGAGCGGTTTCCCTTGAAGGATTCACTGGTGCATTTCCACCTGTACCATGAGTTCCTTTCTCACCTGATGACGTAGTTCGAAAGAATACTACCCACACTTGCGCCTGTGCCATCTCACGCGAGCTACCAGGGCACCTCTTCTTACGCAAAGATAACAACCACACGTAACACCTATGAGACGACCTTGTTTCCCAGAAGAGTGCAGTTCCTATTTCAAAGCGGGCGACATATCTGAGAGATTTGAATGCCTTCAGTCAACACTTAGAATGAAATTTGCTGAAGCAGGGATACTGGTTATCCACGTTCATAACGATAAGGTTGCACTTTCCAGTATTCGTACGCCCCCAGAGGGCGGCTGCGAGTCGCACGGCCTTTAGCTGTCGTGATGACTCAGGTTGCGTGGGAACTCTGTTTCACAGGAACTCCTAAGTCGATCCTCGCTGATTCAGCGTTGGAATGCTTGAGGCTTAGCCTTTTTTAGAGCACAAACAGGATACATTCTCACCCAAGATACATGGAGCGGCCCCGCCAACGTCCTCAGTCTCAATCAACGATAAACATATCGTGAGGCACCAGAGTTCACGTCACTAAGGAACTACAGGGAATACCGGCTTACGACAGGCATATACGGAACGGGAAACGTCATAATTATAACGAAAGACTTTCAGTGAAAGAGGCAGATAGAGACCTGTGTTCAAGATCCAGCAAGAATATTGTTACGGGTTCGAAGAATGCAAAACATGACGACATTCAAGTAAATCAACGAAAGCCAAGGTCAGGAGGAATTCCGCGCCATATCATTCAGGACCATTACTCACCCATTGTCAAATGTCCTTAAGCTTATGCGTGGGCTTACTTTCTTTTTAAAAGTAGGTGGTATGCCCCTTGTTTCTGAGGGATTTTGGGTTCTCTTTAATTTTCAGGAGCAAATTATTTTGCATCGAAAATGGTGTAATAATGAGAGGCTCACAAGCCCCAAAAGGTGGATTTGCACCCTGTGTTATACATTGCAAGTTTTAAAAATTAGGATTGCTGTGAATTTAAATTTATGAAACTGCCTCCGCCATAGGATCTTGCCACAATTTGTTACGGTTAAATATTCCATAAAGTACTTCATTTACACCCATTACAACAGGATAAAATTTTCTTCTAATAACACTGCAAGAAAGAGAATTTTCTAACCATTTGGTTCATTCTGAATTACCAAAAAGTGCCATATTGACACAAAAGAAATAATTATCGATAAGGATCTTTACGATTTGAACTAACAATGCTATTGCAATGCAATCCTTAGTCTACTGATCACACTACAATCGAAATGTCTCTGCCCGAGTTCACTAACGAAAATAATGCCAATTTATTTATGAATGATTAAGGTTCCTACCCCTTTTCACAACCACTCGAGCAAAATTCAAGGGAAACTTTAGTGACTGGTTTATTATCATAATTGTTAACATTATCCCAGAATTTTTATATACACCAGAATCCCATTTTTTAATATAAGAATCTTAAGCAGGTAAATATAGTGATAAGTGACAACAAGATATTCACGATAGAGGTGTACGGGATTAACACAACTGAGTTCTTGAATTATACTTTGCAGGTAGCTAAATATTTCAAGAGCTAAATATAATGTGGAATAAGAATACAGCATAGTATTCCATTACAAAAATGTCTGTGGAATAGCTTAGTTCATTCTGAAACGACTTACATAAAAATAAGTAAGAATAACAAACCGTACTTCAATAAATTGCATCATATAAAACGTGAATACTTCTCTCCTTCGAGAAATGTATTTTGTGGGTGGCAAACAAAGTGAGCTTGTAAATAATTTTATATTCGATGAGCGAAATGGTTATGGTTTCTTTGTAGAGATTAATTTGTCGATGGGGACCTGAAAATATGTGTTCCTTCTTAAAACGACATGATAGGACGACAAACAAGGATCAAGACTACGTATAAGTAATAGAAAGACTAGTAGCCTAGGGTTCAGATACAAAATACTGGGAGAATCTTCATCAAATATTTAATCTAATAAAACGCAAATACCAACTTCACCATTGAGCCCCAGAGATACATTAGAAAAAACAAAAAGGGGAATTATTGTGGTGAAATTGAGTACTACACTCGCGTAACCCGTGGTCCGCACCAACAGATATCTAATCATTCCCTGACAGTTAAAAGTATCATTAAAGGAATTAAAGTAAAAAGAAAATATTCATAGAAATTTCAAAGTAGTTTCTACAAGCAGAACAAGAACGACCGAGCCTGAAAGGGCATTTGGAAAAATGATTCAAATTTTTTTTTTCAAAATAAATTTTATAATCTACTTACTTCGTAATAAAAAAACTTGTACGATGAGTGATACATTAGTTAACTTATTGTAATGGTGCGACAAACACTAAAAATAACTGAAAAAGCTTCACGATGAAAATATTACTCTTTAAAATAACGTTCAGCCTCTTGGGCAATGAAACGACACACACACAGTAAATGTTAATATAAAGCTTTAGCACAATTATTGGAAATCTGTAGTGCTAAGCATATATATACTGTGCTGATACTGTAATTTTCATAAACTAAATCTTCAAAACGCTCTTTAACTACCCTATTGTCAAATTAAGAAATTTTAATGTGGTAGGGGGAAAACCGGTTACTTGGAAAAACTTCAGGCCCAACTTATAAAGAGGGAATACATGCAGTCTGGAGACACGGACTATAAAAATTCTGTAAGAAAAACTGTAATCCGAAACGAAACATTCCCAGTTAATTTATAGATTAAAAATTCCATCACATGGATCCGAACTTTCAAATATAAACACAGACACACCCTATCCCACTCCGTCAATTTCAAACTAGTACAAAGGAATTGAAGGCAGTAAACGAAAGAAATACCAGCAGATCACATTATTTTCATCTATAATACTATCAAATGATATAACGAAAATAAGACCCCTCCATTCGAAATCAACAAGTTATTAAAATCCACCAGATAATGGTTTAATCAGCAGAAAGTCTGCTGGTACATTAGTTTACGACGATATTAGATGTCGATAAAATATCTCCAACTACCATATGAATATTCATCGCGAATAACATTTACACACAAAAATACATACCTTATCCAAGCACTTTAGCTCCTCGATTGGATACACCGTTTTCTCACACCTAGCACACTTTTTACTCATTGTGGTCACTAATAACTATGCACTTAATTAATTTCCGTCTTTCACTAGTGTAAAAACAACACTACTTTGTCACAAAGAGTAACTCTTGTTTCGTCTGACCGTACGACGGTTACCACTGAACGGAAGTTGCCCTACTGACCAAGCTTGTGAGTTTAGACAAGATCTCCTACCGCTGTAATCAAATTTAGGATTGTAGTCAAATCAGTTGCTGTGTGAGTATTTCTGGGCTCTTTTATATTAATTTAACCGAGTAAATATGCAAAAAATTGTCTTTGTATACACCCATAAACATCATGAACAATAAAAAAATATTTTTTGATTAAGATATCACACCCCATGCATCTTCCGATCTCAATGCATCATAAACGTAGTTTGATTATTTTCTTTTAAGTTAACTAGCATCAATTTTGTTAGTAAAATCGTAATGAAATTTTAGTGGGGTACTTGGGAAAAATTTTCTGCTGAATTGAGGCTTAATAAAAATTGCCTCTATTTATTACTTCAGGGTAAATATCCTTTCAATAAAAAATCATTGGTAGCACCAACCAATTAGAATAAGCCTGAAAATAAAGGCGGTATTAACGAAGTGTTAAAGCATCGTTCCAAAGGAATTCTAACCATTTATTGAGCACAGTATTCCATAACACGTAGAATATACCGTGTGCATAAAAGAATGAGAACAAAATACCGTTTAAATAGAAGTACCTCCTAAAAATTATTTTCGCAGTAAACATGTTAACTTATACTCAAGAGATATAACTTGCTTTAAGAGCGCATTAACGGTAAGCTATAATATTTATTTAAGAGCAGTCTGTGACATCGTCAGAGTTTAATGTGCCATCCAACAATACTGCACCCTATAACTGAGATATGAATTCAATCTCCTTGCATCAATATACCGCAAAAAACAAACCGAAGTGCCAAGCTTGTTATCCCATTTCACGAAACATTACTCTGCAATTCACACCTACCTGTAATTTTTATAAAAATTAGAGTCTGCAGTGTAGAAAAAAGGTGAAACTATGGCATGACTTTACTGTTCGATCACGCATTAATGATTGAGCAGTAAAGGAAACCTGATAGGAAAACCAAAGTCAGTTAGAAGATACATTCATGGAAACCATATATATAATTTATAAATTTTACAAGCATTACTTTGAACATTGGAAGCTTAAGATTACATGCAACGAAATAGATAAGAGCAAGTTTGTCAGATATCACATTTTAAAATTACATTGACCAATTTTTGTGAAGCCCTGCAGTTGTCTTGATGGAAACAATGGTGTCCTCTATTGTCCATGCCAACTAGATATGCGAAATTAAGTACAAAAATTATTTTACCATGTAATTTTCTTTGTACACTTACTACAGTTTACAACCCCGATTGTAAATACCCATTATAAAACTTTGCAAAAACTACACAATTGCGCATTTAATAGATTCTCTTTCCTAAGCCTATAAATTAACATCGATGAAATGACCCATTACCATAGTGGATAATGGATGTAGATACCAGGATATCAGACAATAACTGCAATGGCAACAGAGGCATTTGTGAAAGGAAGGAGTTGAATCAAGTGCTAGGAATGGTAGGGGAGGCAATTGCTGAATGAAATCCTAAGAAGGTAGGAAAGGTAGGTGGGAGGGATTATTAAAGAGGGTAGAATTTCTGGTGAGGTAGGAAGAGAGTAGGGATTTTAGATATAATGATAGGTGGGCAGTATGCAGACTTGACGAGGGATTGCGTAAAGATTAAGCAGGACAAATATAACCAGAGGCTCATCAAAATCTACCTTAACCAGTCGATTACTTCTACATATCTTATGGTGCCATATATGCATACCTATCCATGAGCCCATATAGCCAGTGAAAAACATCCCTTAACTGGTAGACTACCGCAAGATCATGAATACCACCTACTATTTTTTTACCATTTACCAAAAGTTGTAGCATTAGATTTTAAAGCTATTGTGTGAAAGACACTATTCCACTAGTTACCTTAAATGACATTTACCACATACTTTCAACTACACACATCAAATTTATAACGTAAAAATACACAATATAGCCTCACCTTGAACCCTCAATGACAGGATTATCTTAAGACCTTGGCTTCAAATTTATTTTTCCATTACAATTATGCTGTACGAGTTATCTGCAAGATGTGAACATTTTATTTTTGGTAAAAATTTAACAACAGATATAAAAAAATTGCAGTATTCTTTTGGCCAGCTAAATACTCCCAAAAATTTGTTGCCTACTATAAATTACATAATAAATATCACATGATTTTTAAAAAATGATCCTACTGTTCTATCATTAGTTTTGACATTATCTTTATCCTATATATCAGTGAAACATACATAGACCAGAACATTTATAAAATCATTTCCCTGCACCCAGGTCTAGGTTTTATAGAATCCTGGATGATACAAAAGAAAACTTCATTAGCATCCATCAACACAAAGGGAAGAAATGACCTTGTGTTGCAATAACATTTACCACATCATTAATGTAATTTGATAATGAATTCTATAAAGGCTACTGGGAAACACCTGGTATAATGAGTGATAAACAAAAGTAAGAACTTTGGGAATAAATTTATTTGCCAAAATTATACATTCTTAAGCAATGCTGCTGGCATTTGATGCAATTCTAGGCCAAAGGTCTGCACACTCTTTTGCAACTGGTCCGGTTATGGCTGAACCTGTTGGAAAAAAAATTGATGTCAACTATAACATATCAAGACAAAAATTCTACTGGACAAGACACAAGCTCTTTGTATACTTGCCTTTCATTTCCCCTTTATTATTCACTATAACCCCAGCATTGTCTTCAAAGTATATGAAAACGCCATCCTTCCTCCGAAATGGCTTACGCTGCCGAATCACAACAGCAGGCATAACTGCAAAAAAAAACTCACTATTACCAAAAAAAACCAGAAACAATGGCAGTCTTTTTCATAGGGAGGCTTACTAAACTGCAAAAATCACATTAGTTTCTAAAACCAACCAAAAAAACGGATGTGGAACATTAATAATTTTTACATGTAATGCCAACCTATAGTTACATAATGATAAAAGAATTGACAGAATTAAAGATATTCTCTGCAAATACTTATGCCTTTCACTCAGACTTTAAATAACAATAGATTTTTGTTTTATT
Organism: Rhinocypha anisoptera; assembly: GCA_011762765.2. Taxonomy (NCBI): domain Eukaryota; kingdom Metazoa; phylum Arthropoda; class Insecta; order Odonata; family Chlorocyphidae; genus Rhinocypha; species Rhinocypha anisoptera. Next base: position 4,658,308 of record WURS02000016.1, on the reverse strand, counting down.
CCTAAGCTGTTCCCCATAATTCTGGGGCCCTTTAGTTAATTGGATTTGGCAAATATTTTACAATAATATATTTGCATATTAGTGTTGACACAAGTTCAATGAATCATGAAAATTAGATACAAACAAACACAAAAATCAAGCCTTGGGCAGGATTTGAGAACCCACGACTTTTGAGTCAGCCAGCAAGCATTCTACCAACTTGGCTAGGTAACCCAGGTAGGATAAAATACTAATATCAACAAATTTATTCTTCACCACACATTCCACTTGAGAAAGAATATCAAATACAATTGAGTAAAAATGGTTCTCAAAAGGACAGCAAATGAAAATAGATACTTCATAAAACTATCAGTTTTCAACTTAAAGGAAGGTTCGATAAGTTCATTTAGTACTAAACTCAAAAGTTGAATGAAAATTCATATATCAGGATAGAGGGGCCAGTTCACTTCCCTGAGCTGCCTATAGCTTCAGGGAAAAAACTGGCATCGAAAAAATCAAATGTTAGAAAACACGATGGAATGCACCAAGCAAGTCAATGTCAACTTAAATTGGAAAATTATAGGTTTTACTGTATTTAAAATTAAATGTTAAGATGGGATGTTAGTACCACTATCATAAAATGAGTCATTCCCTGCAACCAGAAACCATTATGTAGTCTTGTAATGACTGAATAACTTACGGTAGGTAGTCAAGGTTCTAAAACAGCTAATGCATATGCAAATTACAAAGTACTCATAATTAACCCCTTGCGCTGAAATGACGAGTCTAGCTCATCATCAGATTTTCATAATTTTAGCATTATTTAGGAAAACAATATAAATGTTTTGAAAGTTAGACAATGTTAAAACATCAATAATGTACATAAAGAACTCATATTTCATGAAATATGATGCAATGGAAGGAATAAAATGATTTTATAGGGGTAATGATAGCTGTGTTCTCGATGTTCTTAAGGGAAGAGGGTTTGTTCGTCAACTTTGTAAAATCCTACTTTTGGACAGCAGATTTGAAATTGCACTTGCTCAAGAACTACGGCCCCGATCGCCATGAAATAAATTGTGTCCTCTCTCATACAGATTACTAATTCGAATGATATATGATATTTTAACGCAGAAAAATTTACAAATAATTTTTCATTAGTATACTATTTATAACATTATTTGTGAAATGAAGTTATAATTTGGAATCTTTGACAAACTGTTAGTCTAGTCATCTTTCCGTCATTTTATTTTCTTTCGTTTTCATAATGGTTATCCACTGAATAGTATCAAGTTTCCTACCCACACTCATTTATATGTATATGAGTGTTATAGGCCAAGTTCGCCTTCTCGAAAAGGGTGACCCTATTACACGAATCATTTTCTGATCTCAGCTTTTCTCATGGTAGCTACGCAATTCTTTTATGATAAGCTTAGTTTGAATGCGATCATTCATGTGGTTAGCAGGAGTGTGTTACAGGTGGTCATTTCGGTTTTTGTACACTTTTGTTATATATTTAGTGTGGTAAAATTTACCCTACAATGTATAAAAGAATTATAAATTGTGTACGTGAAAGTGACGATGAGAGTATTGAACTGAATGACATTGGATGATGAAGAATTAGATGATGACAAACCAAATGAAGTAGAGAATGAAACCTGCAGTGAAACAGAGTGATGATAGCAAGATAGTGCTAAGAGTTCGAAAATGCACCAGGCATCTATCAAGTAGCAGTGATGAAGCATCTACTAGTGCCAGTGCATCCAGGGAAGAATGGGTATGGAATGAAAAAGATAATGATCCAGACAAAAAATTTCGCTGAAATTTCCGGTGCAAATGCATCATTTCTTCGTCGGGTAGTCAAAAATTCGAAACCCTTACATATTTTTGAAGAGGTACTGAGTACTGACCTTTGGGAAATGTTGTCAAAGGAAACAAACAGGTATGCAAAGCAAGTGATGGCGAGTGAACAGTATAATGATAAGGAGATAGATAAAAAATGGTTTGACGTGAATCCCGATGAAATGAAAGCCTTCTGTGCATTGTGCATCATAATGTCACAAGTGAGAAAGCCATGGGTCCCAATGAACTGATCAAATAGAGCTATAATTAACACTCCAATATTTGAACAGACAATGCCGTTCAGACGGTTCTTGGGTATATCTCATTTTCTCCATTTCACAAACAATGATAAGGTAGACTGAATAGACAGAATAGAAAAGGTTAGATGGGCAGTTGATTATTTCAATGAGAAATTTTTTCATTTGTATACTCCAGAGAGTGAGGTATCTATTGATGAATCGCTCATGAAAATTAAAGGTCGGTTATGTAATAAGCAGTTCATAGCATCCAAGAGGGCACAATTTGGAATTAAATTCTACAAACTCAGTGAGTCTTCTTCAGGCTATTGTGTTCGTTTTAAAATTTATGTTGGTCAAGACAAAAACTTGACAGGTGATTTACTCGCCTCTGAAAATGGAAATGGTTATGGAAATGGCAGAACCTTAGCTAAGAAAGGGTTACAACTTATACCTTGATAATTGGTACTCATCCCCAAATTTATACTTAAATTTATTGAAAAATGACAAAAATGTCATGGGAATTGAAAGAAAAAAACAGAAACATGCCAAAGAAGCTTTCTTGGATGGTATTGATGAAAGGTGAAGTTTATACCCCCTCCAGTTGTAAATTGCTGACTTTGAGGTGGCCAGACAAAAAAGACATCTACATGCTCAGCACAAAGCATTCAAATGCTAGCATGACGGACACTGGAAAGGAGAGAAGAAGGAAGGATGGTAGCAAAGAAAAGGTTTCAAAACCAGCTTTTGTGATTGATTATAATCGAGGAATGGGAGGTGTGGACAAACAAGACCAGCAGCTGGCATGCTTCCCGTTGATGAGAAAGTTCATGAAGGCATATAAAAAAAAATGTTCCTTTATATGTTTGATATTGCACTTTTTAATTATTACATTTTATACTCGAAAGTAAACAAATAAAAAAAGAAAAGCATAACTATTTTTTGTTTGGATGTTGCAGAGGAGTTTGGCAAAAGTCTCTACCAAATTACAATGTTCGTTGACGACCTTCACATGGTGACATACCAGTCCGATTGCAGGTAAAAAATGGACTCATTTTCCTGAACACATCCCATCAACAGCAAAGAAACATTATCTAACAAAATGATGCCATGTATGTTTTAAGAATATTGTCCGAAATCAGACTACCTGGCAGTGTAAGTAGTGCCAGGTATTGCTTTACATTTTCCAGTGTTTTGTTAAGTATTATACTTTCTGATTATTAATTATATATATATACATATATACAGCATTCAAATTATAGTAAATTAGGAAAAGGGATAAACACAATATGTGGTGGAAAATATTGATGGAAACAGACAAATTCCTCGGTGGCACAGACTAAACTATCAGTCTTCTCACTTCCCTATATTTCAGGAAAAGTGCTTACACCTTTACTAACGAGTCAGATAAGAAATTATTGGTAAAATTAGCTGCATTATGAAATATATTTTTCGCTATTAAAAATAAAGAAAATAGTTATTACCATTATAATATGATAGTTACGTGTAACAGATACGCAAACATTTAATTAATCTGTTGACTCGCTTAGTGGCTACGTCACAGACCATGCGACTATGCCATGGCTGCTGTCAGATGCCAGATGAAAAATTTGAAAGATATGTACATGTTTCTATTATATTGCAATATTTACAGCTCCTTTAATGGATCCCTAATTTATACTTTGTTTGGTAATGAGATGTGCTATACGTTTCTAGGTGGGAGTGAATAATATAATGTTTTTTTACTGTTTAAATTATTCCATTTTTCCTGCAAAAATGTCAATACCTCATACTCATAGTAGCCTTCCTAAGGACCTGATTGTGTAATGATATAAAACACATTTACAACAGTTTCTTGCAATGTTACACTTTTTCTTAGGCTCACTGGACAGCGACGCCGAATCACTTTCCCATAGGCCTTATGAAAGTAGGAAGACTGATAGTCTGTGTCGGTGGTGTAATGGTCAGCACGTCCGCCCGGCAAGTGGGAAGTTCGGGTTCAAGTCCTGGCTGAGGGCAAAACTTTTATCTCATATGAATTTGTCGGTTTCCATCAATATTTTCCACCACACATTGTATTCGTCCTTTTATGTGTTCCTACCCCTTTTCCTAATTTACTATAATTTGAATGCTGTATTTTCACCAGATGGCGGTTATTTCTGTATGAATGAGTATATATATATAATATTATGTATTCCAATCTATTCCATAATAATGTTGTCTTAGTTTAAGCATGAATATTTCCCAACTTTTAACTTTATGTATAGATTTTTCAATGATATATGTGTAATTTTCTTTTTTGTTAATGTTTAATATTATTATTCTTACAGTTGTAGTTTATAAGAAAAATGTCTTCATAAAAAAGTATTTAACTAGATACTTTACATTATGAAATAATAATTACTTATTATTTCACTGTTCTACGTTGATTACAAACTACAAAATATCATTTCATTACCTACCATTCCATTTAAAACGAACCACAGAAAAATATATAGAGGCTAGGAGCATGATATTCAGAAAATAAATTGGAGTGGAAGGGGTTAAGGAATAGGTTTTCATAAAATGTTTATAGCTAAGGTGTTCTGTAGCCCCCATGGTACAGTACTGTATGGGAATATGTTTATTTTAAAATATAAAATTTTGTAAATACATATGTTTCTACTACTTCCTTTCCTGAAAAATCTAAAATTAGAAATAATGGATTATAATAGTAAAGTGTAGACTGCCCTGCCACACACCATTGCAGCAGTATTTCATAGATGAAGATGGGTGTAAAGGAATCTGATTAAGGACTTAGCATGACATGGGCTGGTTAAAATTTTCCTTTATGAGGCGACTGATTTTAACAAATGGTTGAAAAAGGTGTTAATGGTATCAGCCATTACTTGATGGAAACGATTCATCGTAATGTTAAATGAAACACGATGTCAATTTCCACAACTCTACATGCACATCAACTATAAACAAACCAATAAACATCAAAAGGGAGGCACCAGATGCAGAGTAAATTTAAGGTCAAGTGAATATCCTGAATCACAGATTAACCCTTTTGCATTGGAGCCCTAAACTGGTATAGTCCCTGCATATGAGTGAGCGACAAAATTTAAAAAAATTATAAAAGATCGTTTGTAATGGGGATGATTCTGAACGCCTCATGAATCAGCCGTTCGGTGTGAAAGGATTTAAAGATGTAAATGGTAGTTGATTGATAATGGATTGCATTTCATTCATAGTGAAAATACCTTCTTCTTAACATTCACACTTTCATTGGAATTTGACATCGCAAAGATTGAAAAGGAACAAATATAGTATAAGCCAAACCCCTTGTCCATTATTCACCCTGTATCTGATACCTTTGAATTCAATGATTCAAGTGTATGTGAGATGTATAATTGACATTAAGCTCTCAATGCACTTTCACAATTTGGTATAATCCTTTTAGTGCCAGCGGGTTGATCTATCAGCCATCTGGATCAGTATGTGTGAAAAGTGCCATAGGCTGATCTATCAGCCCAATTTTTTGTTTAATAATTTTTTATTACGCAGTTTAGGAGATAAAAAAATATAAATAGAATATTTTAGTTACCCTAAAAGTGTTTGGAGAGTTAAATAAAAAAATTTACATTAACAAATTTATATTAATATATATAATATATATTTAAATGTATAAATCAACAAATTCCACCAAAAAGCTCTGGAATTGTTCACATATACCTGGTGATAATAGCTGGCACAAAAAGGGATAAAGACCAAAACTAACTTCTCATTTCAGGGTTGACTTGTAATCAAATTTTATAGCTAAGAAGTTGATTTCTGGGTCAATGCCATTCATTACTAGGTCAAACTTATCCAAATAATTACACACAATAGTTGACAGAGAACAAATGCTCGTCAGGAAATGTATAATAACACCCATAAGATGTTAAAAATGAGAGAATCCTTTAACAGTCTGCCAAAAACCCCGAAGACTGAATAAGGCATGCAGACCCACAACTGAGAAATTAAGGAGAAATAGAATCTGAAAGTTAGTATCTTGCTGACGAATTACGAACTAGGCAAGAGTCAAGGAGAAAATGAAGAAATGGAAACTGATCATATAATTTCACAACAATCACACAGTGAAACTAACTCTACCCAAAGATTGTTTTCAATAACCAAGATGTTATTGCTAATATGTTTATGTACGTCAAATTAGTCATACTATTTTCACTACTAGCACTAGGTAGGAAAGGATGAAGTAAACCAATCTTCAAGTTTAAGTACTGATTATGAGTATCTTCACCTGATTTGCAAATAAACGCATCAATTGAGAATTCCTTCATGAGCCCCAACTCATTATTAACAGCGGAGGAAGGAAAATACTTATAAATATCCGATTTACTACAACCACCTAACATGGTCGACAATGCGGATGTAAACGCATCGAAATATATCACTGTTAACGGTCACAATATGAACTTATATTTCCTCAAATACTGGACACATTAAAACATTTCCACAGTAAATTTTAAGTTATTTCTCTACTTAAACAATACTGTTTTACAACATAGAAAATGAATAAGAATTACTAACCCTTCTTTCTGAGCTCCGGCTTTCCTTTCTTTACAGTAGCTACTATCATGTCACCGGAACCAGCAGCTGGTAGACGGTTGAGCCTACCCTTAACACCTTGTACTGCGATGACATAGAGATTTTTTGCACCTAGAAGTACGAAACACAGTAATGAATACCATAAGAATCATACTAGACAAACTTCTGTGTGTTAAATAAAACAATTTCTCGATTTAGAATTCGCATATAAACCCACGGTTTTCCAAACCGTGGAAGTGTGAAACAGGAACGCGAGTTACCAGAACATAGGAGTTTAATGAACTTTTGCTACAGAAAAAATAACAGATAATTCTAAACATTAGTAAGATTCAAAAGATTTAATTTATTACAAAAGACGACCACCCGCATCACCATACTTGTACCCAAGACAAATAAACCATTACATAATTTAAGGAAATGAAGAGTGTCCTCAACGATTTGAATTGACGGAGTTAACTTACTGGTGATCAAATGAGAACCTTATGATAGATGGGGTATGTTTTTTTAAAGTTAAGATCAAGTACTACTGATTTCAAAAACATATTTGGCAGATGAAATTTTCACGCTTGGCTGAGTAAATGGGGTGAAAAACATATTATTCCTTCGGCGATTTGATTAAATCGCGGGTAAAAACGGAGGAGGTTTAGATGAAACCCTATGAAAGACGAAGTATTTTACTGCCACTACAAATTTCAAAGTTGATGACGAGTGCAATAGCACCAAATGACATCACATTGAAATTGTCACCTATGCCACAGAACCTTAATGTTTTTCATTTGGTATAATTAGTTATTCACGGGGCCACTTGTCATGAAGTCGTAACTCATTCCCAAATAAAGAAAAGGAAGTACATAAAAAAAAGTGCCTTGTGGGGTCAACAAAATTACAACTAGGATAAAATGAAGGTTAAACTTACCAGTGTTATCTGCGCAATTAATGATAGCCCCTACAGGTAAACCCAAAGATATTCTGAATTTGGCTCCAGCGGAACCACCACGTCCTGAAATAATAATACAAAGATGTGACAATGAGAAAATTTTGAAACGTGGGTCCTCGTGCTTATATATTTCAATTTCATCTGATGAAGAAGCCGGACAGGCTTTATCGCAAAAATATACTTAAGAAATGTTATATTTAGACATGTAAAAGTAATATCGTAGTCACAAAAACATTTATAAAGGAGGATCGTTATGGATACTTAATAGATTTACTATCCACGTACCTCTTTTCGACATCTTGGTAGCGTGTGAAAGACAGAAGACTATCGAATATATTTAAAGCGCCGGAAGCTGAAACAATTGAGTGATTATAAAAGAAGCCAAACTTTTATATATATATATATATATAGATTGAATAAACATTTTTATTAATATGGTTGCATTTTTTCCTGAATTTTCAGCTTATTTTTGTTAGGAACTTAAATAAAAGCTCAAGGAAATATTGGATGGTGCTGCCACCTATAAAATGTGACAAATTTCAAAGTTTGTTTTCCCGGTTTTCCCGCTTATTTGTGTTTTGAAATTGGTTTGCCTTAATATATTTTCTCGACAGGATTAAACCATTATCGGCAACTGTTTGTTGTTTTTGACATTAATTTGAGTATTCTGAAGCCAGTAATTCGATGGATAATGAAATAGAAACTCTGGAAATGGAACTTCAAACCCTGAACAAGTTGAAATCTGAGCTATTAAAAATACTAGATATGATAGCGTATTTTCGAAGAGATTTAGGCGGAGTGACCACAAACCAGACTTTATTGACAGGTAAAGTTTTAAAATAGACGTCAATATTTGCGGGAATGTTTTGAGTATGAGGGTATTGTAAACTCTGTAGACAAGCAATTCTCGGTTTGTAATGGCTTCGTAGGC
>WURS02000016.1:4627513-4640766 GCA_011762765.2 Rhinocypha anisoptera | reverse complement strand
GCAAATGGATATTTTTTGCGATGTTTATATAAAAACTACGTTGTTACAAACAACGTTATTACGAACCTCCGATTTTTCGGTCCCGTGAACATCGTAATAACGAGAATCTACTGTATCACTCAATAATTTTCACCGAATCAGGCATGATGTGGTGGAAGAGATTCATACTGAGAATAAAAATTTCATACTGTGGAGAAGTGCTGTTTTATATTCAGTATATATCACTCATGGTAAAAAAAAACAACAATTCATTTAAGGTGTTACAATAGAAGGTAGGTATATGTTGAATGCTATCAAACACTACTAAAAATTATCCTGCTATTCCATGGATCAAAAATTTCTGAAAATCCTTTAAATTTATCAGCATCAAAAAAATGGATGCTGCGATGATGTTAGCTTTTCTACTAACTCCTTAAAATGCCTCCTCTAAATCCACAAAATATGTGAAGATATTCTGGTTATACTCTAAAAGAAAATAAGGAGACACATTTAAGTTAACACAAGAAACTAGAATTTCTGCTACAATTCTCCATGGCCAAATAACTCTTTCAGTCTGCCCTACTTTGGGGAGTAACTTTATTTTGATGATAGGGTCCTCATGTGCAGTGCTACCTTTAAAAATTTTGCTGCGTGATATGTATTACCATCCAAGTACTCTTGGCTTTATCGGGTACTGCGTCCACGTTTGCTGACTTGTGATGACAACACAGTTTTGCTAGCCATCCTGCTAGCATCTTCAGGTCAAAGTGTCGAGAAGGTAAAATGTTCGCCTTATGAGCCTGGGATAATATCGGCTCTCCTTTGATATTATATTAGCCTCATCAAATTTTATCGCATGCCCACGCTCAATCCAGGCATGCTCAGCAATGGCTGATAAACGAAATTGCTTGTTTTTAGTTGCCCTTTCATGTTCTTTAATGCGCATCCCCAATCAGGGAAGCCATCGAAATATGAAAAACACCAACAAACTTCAACAGAGACGACGGTTATCCCTCGAACACTGCTTGGAAAAGGATTCTTCCTGACGACCAATCAGGACGCAGCACCATCAAAGCCAGCCCTATATAAGGCGAACATTTTACCTTCTCGACACTTCGACCTGAAGATGCTAGCAGGATGGCTAGCGAAACTGTTGTCACCACAACAAACGCAGACGCAGAACCCGATAATGCCGAGAGCACTCAGACATTTGGCATTTCCTCAGTCCTATTTTACTTTTGTTTCTAACACGTTATCAATTTCAAATTGTGGTAAAGTGCCATGAATTTATTATCATAAAACCTCCATATACATCAAAAGCTACTCAGCACAGTCTTGACCTGAGACTGACAGTATACACTACGTAAAATATGTTGTTAACAATATAGCTGATACACTAATCGACAATGACGCAGCTAATATACGAGTATATCATACAATGTACATATACCTTTTTGCCATTTTTTCCTTTCTGATAGGGACAAAAGCTTAAATATTGTGACAATGACAAGATAAAAAAATGAAAAATAATGCATTATGAAATTGTAAATGTAGTTATTAACCAGATGGCCAATCTCAGAATTGATTTATATCAGCTCTCCAAAATGTTCCATTATCTATCAGTCCAATCACTTCTATGTCCCCTTGTCACCTTTCATCACTTGCTTCTCAAAATTCACTGTCAACATTTCTCAGTACCTACGAATATTCTTTTAAATTCCTCCATTAAATATTACACTTTAGAATGTGCTCAATTTTTTCTCTTATATTGTTCCTATTTTTTTAACAAACATATTGATGTTCTATCTCTCTGCCTGTGTTCTAACAAATCTCTTCACTTCACTTCGTCAAAGGTGTGCTGGTTGCCAATGTGTGCTTGTCAAGATGTGCCTGTCAATACTTCTGCTGATAACACTGATGTACTCACCGGTACAGATAAGTTAAATCCAATAATAGATAAGACTTAATGAATTATTTCCTCATAATCAGTGTAGTATCATTTCCCATTAATTGTCAATAAGAAGGCTTCAGATGTACCAGTACTATTCTAGTTCTTCCATTCTCCTACGTCTTCCATCACCAGAGATCATTTACACTAAGGTGATCAATTTTTCCATTTTGTTAAGTGTGTCTGTAGAATAGTCCTGTAGACTATAGAACTTTATCTGATTCATAACCTTCTCTTTCATGATGTGCTAGCCAAAATTAATGTTTCTTTTAAATGGAAATCACATTACTTTGATTTTACTTTTGTTTTCATCTGTTCATATTTTTGCTTGGAATATTACTGGAAAAATATTTGATGCTTGAGTTATTAGTTTAACAAATAAATTAAATGAGTTGAATGAATCATCTACTTTTAGCAATGAAATGAGTATCTTATACTTCAATATCATGAAGTACAGTTCTTCTATTATAGATACCATATTCTATGGTATTTAGTTTTGCAAAAGCCTCCTGTTTTAGATTTTTTCTGGAAGAAAGTATTTTGTTACAAATGAATTTCATTAAGACTATGATATCCCTAATTTTGTATGTTTCTTAAGCACTCCTTAATTCTTTAAGCCGTCTCCATGCTAATGCCAGGGCTTTTTGAATAATTTGTATGCTTGTGCAAAGGAGGTTATATAAATTCTAATATCAGTTCACTTAAGCAAACTTCATAATTGCATCTGATTAGTAATCGATTATTACCACATCAAGGGAAATAATATTATAAAATTATTTTTTTTATACCATCGGTTTGCAGATGGCATTTTTTTGCACAAACCCCAAGGGTTGTTAGATTAGCCTGCTGGGACTAAAAGGGTTATTACTTTGCTTTCTCATCATTATCTTCCTATTAGAACAAATTTTCATTCATTATTTAAACTGATTTTCCAGGAAGTCTCATTCCGTACATGCCATTTAGAAATACCATTTTCTCTAGATTTCATAAAATGCTATCTCAAAATTAAAGAGCAGCTTCCACTTTCCCTGGGAAAGGAGTATATTGGATTAATAATAGATGCGATTCATTTTTCCTTCTCTGGTATTTCTTACCTTCCATTTGATGACATTAATTATGATTTTCTCAGCTGTTGAATGCCATTGCTCTCCCCTTTGTTAATTCTAATACACTATTACCTATTACATTCTTACGAGTATCATATAGTGCTTCTGGAAAATAGTTTTCAGTATACTAATTTCAACTAGATGTAGTCTTCCCCTTGTAGATACTAAAATGTTTAAAATTTTAGTTCTTCGTAAACGAAAATTGCAATTAGCTTAAAATTTTCTACCAGTGAACTTCATTCTTTTAATAACATTACACACTGTTCTATGATTTTTAAACTTACTGTTTTCAATCTATATTTTGAGAGCAGTGAGGATAATTAATAATCTGAAACCATATGACTCTTGTAGACCTTACTTCATAAAAGACAAAATACTAACTTTACCATGCATATATATTATGAACATCTTAATGTTTGTTAAGTATAACTTTCAATATTATAACCCCTATCTGGGAACCCATGCTCATCACACCAGACAGGCAAACATACTTAGGTTAATCCCACATAACACATCGTCCTATGCAAAAAGACCACTCTATGTGGATTGGGTATTTTCAGGAGTTACTTTGTGGAAGCGATTCATATTAAAGATAAAAACACTTGGTTTTCCCACATGAAAAATATTTTATTACTAAAAATGAAACTATGAAAAATATTTTTCATGTGGGAAAACCAAGTGTTTTCATCTTTAACACTCTATGTGGGCTTTAAATATTACAATAAACTGCCTGACAAATTTAAGAACTTGGACATCATCAGGTTTAAATCTCAAATTAAAAAAATTTTGCAAAAAAAGGCATACTATGACCATAAAGAATTTACTGCAGACAGTCAAGCGTTCACCTGCTGATTAGCAAGTGCAGACTGGTTTTCTATTTCATTTATTCTTGTCTTTTTCCTATGGCCTTTTTCTATTTCATTATGTATTAATTGACTTCCTTGTATTGAAGAATCCTTTCTGATGATATTTTTGTATTTTTACTGTACAAAATCCATGACATACCTTGTAACACTGAAGGTGAATAAATATATTATTATTATCTGATATTCAAGATTTTATGATCACCTTGATATATGATACTGAATGAGGTAATCTACCAGTTACATTATGGACCATGTCTCATTTGTTCTATCTTCTAGTAAACTTTCCAAAAACAAATTACTTCCCAGTTTCCTTTCCATAATTTTTTCCTATCACTTGAATTTCCCTAACAATTGATTAATCTCCCTTGCTGTATTTTCTTTTCTCCGACAATTTTATTTTTATCATTATTCTCAAAAGACTATATTCTGATACTCTCTCCTTGTTGACGAGATGTCTGTACCATGGAGTATCAGAATCAACAGAGTTTTTACTAGTCTTTGTACATGTTTACTCATGGTTAATGTAATTACTTCTTTGTAAATTCTGGGTTACCTAGTACAAATATTCTCCTAATGTCATTGCCATTATGTCCACTTTCATTAAAAATAAATTTAAAAAATTTATTTTCAATTACCCACAAACAGCACTAATAGGCTAATTACAGTGGGAACTATAATATTTTTTAATAACAAGGACGAAACACACACATCCATGCCCTAGGTGGAGATTGAAAAATTCCCCTAGTCAGGATTCAAACCTGCGACATCCGGGTTGGCAGACATTACCCTGCCGCCACTGAGGCCAGCTAAAAAATCTAAACAAGTAAAGTTTTTAAAGGCTAAAATAAATTACCTCCCACCCTTATATTTAACTTGGAGTTTCTACTATTTTGAAAATCTGATTGCTTTCGCTAATTTTTTTTCATCTTAAACCGTTATACTGCTCCTAGCAAAGGTCTGTGGTATTTTTGCTGACTGATAATCTTGATGCTTGTGGTGATCCATGAACCTTAATGAATTCAATACACCCATCAAGTTTAACTCACCACCAATTTATAGGAGTACTACCAGTTTCAGAGACATATTACATGGATTACCCGAGAGAAACAAATGTTGGAAAATGAATTATTTAAATAGAAAATTGACTTTTAGTATATAATGACATATGTTAAACTTTCTATAAATTTTTTTTAGAGCATGTGAATACAATATAATTAGTTGTAATGATTTTATTTGGTTCACATAATAGATGATGTGCCCCTGCCTCTTTTTTGACCATGAAGAAAAAATATGTTAGTCCAAGGCACTGAGAGAGTTAATTTTCAATTAGAAACTTTCCCATATTATTTACCATTCTATGTCATATCTGTTCATTCTCAATATAATAAACTAACACTCCCAAAGAGTCAATAGAGTTGCTGTACTCTAGCTAGAATTAAAGTTATTGATTTAAAAATTTACAAAACATTTCATTCTGCATTTTTTATGTATCAACTCAACCAGAATGTAGTATTGAATTTTTGTCACCTGAGATTTGATAAATATTTTTTGAACTTACTTGACTTCAGTATATATACATATGTAGATCCACTTGGGAAGGCAGTGAAACTTGTCACTCTACATTTTGGCTTTGGAATGAAGTAATACACAATATATGGGGCACAAGTGATATATGGGGCACAATTAATATTAAAAACAATATGAGGCCAAAAACGAATGACATTCAATGGAAATGATGGATAGTTCCAAAGACTAAACAGACAATTACCACTAAAAATCATGTGTTTTGATACTGGTACAGCACTTTTTGGTATACTCCATGTAATAAAAAAGGAAACAAAGCCTTACTGTGATATTCTTAGAAAACTGTATTGTGCATTACGGAACAAATGACAAGGCACGCTCACCCCCAGTATTACTTTAATTTTTTATTACGTCCACCACCATGACACACTATGAATGAACTGTTGCAGGATTTTGAGTAGGAAGTTAGAAAAGCCACTCACAGTCCTAATTGTGCATTTAGTGCTTCCTCCTGTTTTTCTGCCTTAAATTGTTCCTTTCTGGTTGGCAGTTTAATGAAGACAATTAGGTGAAAACAGCTGTCAACCCATCGATTTTAAAGCATCATCTTCTTATGAAGAGGGTATGCAGAAAGTGGCTCCCTACTGCAACAAATGCCTAAGCAATGGTGAAAGTTAAACAAAACAATACTGGGAGGTTTGTATATATCTTGTGCTACATTTTTTCAAATTGTTCTTTTATTCATTTTTAAACCTGAAAGGAACTTATTTTCTGGAGTAACTAGTATTTTTAACTTTTTCATTTGAAATAGAATATAAATATCAGTAGTAAAGTAATAGTTTTCTATGTGGAGTTATTTACTGTCACTTAAGTTTTGAAACACCTTATAATAAAATACAATTATCTGGGATTGAATAATTTTTATGTTGGGATTAGAAAACCAATAAAATCTTTTTGACTTTCCAAATTTTTCTTATTCAATAGACAATTAATTACTATTATTAAATTATTATAGTACTGCCTGTTTTGGAGGTCAAGTCTGCATGGTGGGAAAAAGACTAAGTTATTAAGAGTTTAATGATAGGGGCAGTGAATTAAAATTATGGAACACTTTTGATAATTAGGAAAAATAACTTGATGAATGCAATAACGGCTTGAAGCTGCATGTTAAAGGAAGATTCAAAGTCAAAGCATAGGCAATGAATAAGGTGAACAGCTATCAGAAATTAAAAGATAATGGGGAAGTGCAGCAGAATTGCACCTAGTTGATTTTTATTGACATGAGTTTCACTTAAATTCAGTATAAGAAGGAAAACTTCAACTTTTAAATATGAAGTACATAGCAAATATTCTACTACCTGAATTTATAGCTTATCCTGAGTTTATTATGTTAAATAATCAAATGGCAGAGTTTGCTATCATACATTCAGATTGTTCATTTTCCTAGGCAAAACCATTTAATATTTGAGACAAAACATAGTACAGTAAAAACTAAGTATATTAAGTTAATATTCCATTTAAGACTAAGGTAATGAATGTTTCTGTGTAACTATTCAAATTGTATCATTATTCATATAAGCCACATCTGAAGAGGCTGAAAGACTAAGATGAGTTTACAATTAATACAAACTTTAATTTCATTACAAATTTGGCATTTGAATGAACCAAACAGAATAAAAATTAATAGACAGAAAAATATAATATAAAAATATAGTACTTTATTCTTGCCTCATATTACTATGAACTTGTAAGATAGTAAAATTTTGTTAATAGATTTTTTGGAATAAGATGTCAAAAAAATCTCATGCCCTAAAATTCTATCTAAATATATATTGAGCCATGATATCACTGTTGATCAAACACATTTAGAATTCATGCTATGGTAGTTAAAAAAATTATTGTACTTGTTACACATACTGAAGATTTAGATGCAGAAAATTGAATGAAAATATAAACAATACAGTCAATGAAACTTTTGTTATGTTCTAGTATCTTCTTCTCTTCGTTTAATTTTTGCTCTATTTGTAGCTACAGAGTAATATGTATCCCACTGCTTATTTATGTACCTTGACATAAATATTCATTTTCCATTCTCTTTAAGGGGCCACCTAGGCAATGTATACTGCAGCAGAAACAAAGCTCTTTTTTGTACTAGATTTCAACAATTTCCGACCAGCAAAAATAACTAAAGGTCCAACAGTGAGCAAGTCTAAACTCTCAAACAAATTAATGTATATATTTAAAAAATGCAGAAAGAAAACATGGGTTAAAAAGGAACTTAATATTGGCTTGTTAAAGCCTGATCAAAACAATGATCAGAAGCATTCCATACCAGAAGAGCATAGAATTAAATACGACAAGTGCATCAAGTATACTGATGATAGTACAGACACCAAAAACCTCTGCAACTATCAACTCTTTTCCATGGTCTAACAAGTAAAAATAACTTGTTATTATTAAAGTGTATTCATACATAAATCCTTGGTGCTAGGTGATCTTTTCTTAAGCAGGTTCAGGTTCTCACTTAATGGCTGTGTCATTGCACCATGTTGCCTCTGTTCCTTAATGTTCACTTCAAAGCATTTTGTGCAGTCAATTTGATTAAGATGATGTGTGATTTATGCTGTGACTTATGCTCACATTTAAGTGATATAGTTGTGGATTTTAAGCAGGTTGCCATAGGAATAGGAGCAGCAATAAAGCACTATGGTGTGCCTTAAGTGAGAGGTGGAACACAGCAATGTCCTAGAGAAGATTGTGACAATGTGGGAAGGAAGGCACACAACAAAACACCAATTACAGAAGGAAATAATGACTTCAATATAATTTATTTGAAAGCTTTGCACATACTATTTACAGGGCAATCAATGTGTATACCTACAATCTGAAAATTGAGATGTTTGAATGGGAATATTTTCTTTTTTCTGTACAGCTGACATCCACAACAAGAATACTTAACAATCAGAATGCAGATGAGTGCTCTTTGGGAATGGGGTATGGTTTTATGTGAAGAGAAGGGGGGATAAAAAAGGTGTTAGTGTTGGAATCAAGGAAGAAATGGAAGAAGGTTGTCAAGAGGCTGATTTCAAGGGTTTTACAAAGGGCTTCTCTTTTTTCAACTAATATACATCTCCTTTATAACATGCATATTTATGTACAATAAAGCATATTTCATGACAATAAAAATTTCACTTCCAAACAAGCCTGCCCTTTTAAAAAAAGTTAAAATACCTAGAAAATAGAAAAAGATGGTCAACGTAAGACCAATCATCGCAGACTAAAATTTGAATGGATAAAATTTCACAGACAGGCAGTATATATTATTGATCATTTTAAAGCACAATATAATGTTGTGCCTTAATAGTTAAGAAAGAACACAAATATCATGTGCAATGGCAGTACAAAAAATGCATTTGGATTGCCTTGGCACACACCAAAGAAATGATAAAATAAAATTTGCTACAACCATTGCTAACCATACACACATATATGTATACATCATCAGATCCAAAATCATTGCTGGAATCATGTCAATTTTTATGCAAGCAAAAAATCACTGAGCAGGGCTATTCTGACTGCAATACCCACTGGAGAAGATAAATGCACAAGAAAACAATTTTTAATAATAACAACAAACGACTTTCAATTTTGGTTGTTTCCTCTCAACTACACAGCAGGGTAAGATACAAAGAGGTGGTCTGATAATACAAGCTAGCTGACAGATTTAATAACACATTTTTAGTAGTACCTTGAATAATAACAAGTATTATTAATAAGTAATGTATGTGTGTGTGTTTTTGAACAAAGTGAGCCTTTAAGTATTTTTCACTTATAATTATATATATTATTATTATATATATATTTATCCCAATAAGCTGAACAGATGTAGCCAAATCTCATCCAGATGGGCAAAAGGCATGGTAAGGGTCATTTGAGGGGGGAAAATGATTTAATGAATATGCAAATGAGTTATGTATCACATGGTGGTAAAATGTACTTTAAGATCATTTAAAAATTCCCTACAAGTCACAACGTGATGCTATACTCAAGGGAGCAAAACCTTACCTTTCTGTTGCCAAGATGAAATCCTACAAGGATATAGGCCAATTATAAACCCTTCAAATTTTGATGCATTCCATGCTACCTTATTGTTTATATCTGAATATTTGTTAACCTCAAAAATAAATTCCTTATGCCCTTCATATGTTATCGAGATCGAAACATTTTTAACTTTTGACTGAGTATCATGCAATACATATTTTCAACAAATGCATGGCATTCATAATTCATTGACATGATTTCATTTCATGTGAATTAGAAAATCTCTAAACACAACATTCATCTCTTGAAGCAATTCTTTAACCATCATAAGATTTATCAGTTTCAATAGTAACAGAAACCAAACTAGATGAACCAAAATTAAACACTGCATATGAATGCAACTTGCCTTCTTTTACAGTTATATATACCTTAACCAAGACAAGACCCGAGTCCAACTTTTTGCAGTGGAATGAATTTAGGGTAGTACCTATTCAAAAACCATCAAGAGATACCACAGTCCCAGAATTATGTCAATATATATGTATATACCAACCAATGGTAGTAAAGAAACAATTACAGTGAATGTGGATAACACAAAAAGAGTCCAATGATGTTCATAATTTGTTTCATCTGTGATACAAACAAAGTGGAGGAGTTCTATAAGTTTTGCATTGTAACACTTACCCACGTTTCATACACACAATTCACCACAAACATACAATACAAGGCTTCCAAACACTTTCACATTGACGCAGGTCCTCCATCTTCATGACCAGCCTTGGGAAGTACACTTTCCATTATCATTTCTCAACTCCCTGGCTCATTTGCCACCCCTTTCCTAAGTACAAACATCAAAAGGAGAAAAAAATTTGCAGTGCGGTTTCAACAACTAACATTGCCCTGCTTATTATAAACTCACAGTTATTTCAATACTACTTCCTTATATTTTGTAGTCCATTCAATGGGAAAACATCCCAGTCCAACATTATAAAGAGAAATTTATGTTGATGATGAAAATGAATGTTATATTTTATGTATTTGATGAAACGTATTTACACCTGGGTTGGTTTTGGAGAGGGGAAATGGAAGGTTGAGTGGAAATGGTTGAAAGTTTGATGCTGAAGAAGTATTTGCTTTGCATGAATTATTAAGTCTCTAGTTTCACAACCTGCCACAGTATTTTCACCCATATTTGAGCTATGCAGACCAACAGCCTCAAAACCATTACAGGACACTCCACAAATGCAGTTTTTCAGTAATGATATTATTAAAATGTTTACTGATGAACCTGATGTTTCAATATTGAATTACATAACATTAAATTAGTCAAAAAGATCTTTTTTTTGCATCAGAGTAGTAATGAGTTTTCATATAATAATCTTCTATTAAAATAACTATGAATCAGAGTTAAAACCAAAGAAACATTATGAGCTCCTTGGGTAAAGTATTCCTTTTAAAAGGTTCATATCCATTCTTGATGATTGTATATAGTTTCTGGCTATCAGCCATTGAGCTAGTTGACTATATATATTCAATGTTATTTTTAATTAATTTCATTTTCAATCTATTTCATTTCTTTATAATATCATAATCTTTCATAGCTATAACTGCATTTTCCTCTAAATGCTACTCCAGATTCAAAATATTAAAAACAGTACTAACAATTTCCAATGCAAACTTTCCTTCAGGATCATTACTTGAGACAACAAAATAGAAGTCAATTAATTACCTGACCTCAACAACTTGACTCATCTTAAACTCTCTCATTCACAAATACATTTTAACATCTGAAACTGCTCATCTCCATGGCTTTCCTTCCTTCTTATGATTTCGTGTGTAAAAGAATATATAAATATTTTAAATGCATGAAGGGCTACGTCAACAGTCCATTCCCTATTGTCTATCTACCATTTATACTTTAGCCCATTCATTCATTTATTTTAACCTGGTTCTGGCTCTCTGTATACAGCAGGTAATGTAAAATGTTTTTAATACTGTCAATTCCTTTGAATGTTGAATTAGTTAACACATTTAGGCCCCATACAGTTTTCTGTCAGCAAAAATTATTCCGTCATTTGTGATGACAAAGGATTTAGTGGAATGTTAAAATTATATTGACATATCTTGCAGAGCAAGAGGGGTAACTGCATATCATGAGGTATAAAACAGTTTGTCAGGAGAAGGTTAATGGTAAATTTGAGTACAATTTAGGAAATGGATGTAAACAATTAGGCCATGCAGAAAAAGTAAAGAGGTAGTCTTGTGTTTAAATTATATGTAAACATGAAACCCATACTTTTGATTAATTGTTTAGAAACACCAACAGAGATGCAAATCATCGTTGCTTGGTAAAGTTTTTGTCTGTGCTTACAAATATGCCTTGACCAAAATCTAGGAAACACTTTCAGGGTATGGCAGATCGGTAAACACTATGTGAAAACATTTATCAGGACTGAGCCCTCAAAAATTAATGTCCAAATCACTGCGATGATGAGGGTATCTCATCTCGTTTTCCTGTTGATGAGGAGGGAGCAGGGGAGGAGGAAGTGGAAGAGGAGGGAACCCCGGGGTAGAGAGAGGTCGAGCTATAATCATCATATACCAAGAAGCGGCCACTGGTTGTTGAAACAGCACTGCTGCTACCTCCCGCGGAATCCGTTGTGGAAGACTTTCCCTTGCGAGGAAGAGTTGTTGCCTCACCTACTAGGTCTCGTGGTTTCCATACTGGAGAACCTGCAGATGAGAAAATGAAAAATATACATATTAACACAAACGAGATTACTAATAATGAGGTAAGTATTAATATGGAATACTTATTATTAAGGAAGTAAGTAATTTCATGTATGGATTGTTTATAGGAAGAACCAGTCAAAACCCATTTGCAAGTAAAAAAAATAATAACAATAAAAAAGTCATTAAAAAACAAACCCCTTTGGATAAAGCTATGAAACAAACCATTACTATTAAAATAATTAAGCACTTTAGAATCCCACATTCCGCCCATCTAAATTCAAACAATGTGTATTATTAAAACTAAAAAAAGACAGCATTGCAGAAGTGTGAAAAATGACATATTTATTTTGTTATCTCCCTGTCATATTTAACCTAAGGCATAATTTTCCAGGGAACATCTCCTGGATTCCAGAAGTATTTTTCTACAAAAGAGCGGTATTAGTTATGTAGCAAAAACACCTGATTGGCCATCCTATAAACTATATTTTAAAGAGTTGAAAATTTTACCCCTGCCATGTTTTTGCATTTATTACCTACGTCTAGACACCATATTTATCCAATTATAAGACGACTCGAAAATAGGGCTACCCCAATCTTTTCTGAGGCTAAATTTGGAAAAAATCCTAGTTTTATTTCCAGGTAAATATGGTGTTATAAATGTGTATAATAAGTGTTTAGTTACCTAATTTACCTGAGTATAGTAGAATTCTGATTTTACATAGCACCTAGGGACCTAAATTGTCAGTATTTTATAAAATCAAATTATGTAAAATCAAGATACATATTAGCAGATTTTGATAAATGTAATAAGAATTTGTGATTCACCATAATAAATTTCTAAACTCCTGGCCTTTATAATTATTATTACTACAAAGAGATCATTTATGCATATATTCAGTATTCAAAAATAAAACTATTTTAATTATCACTCAGCTCGGTCTGAATCGGTGAAGTAATATCAGTACTTTGTAATGATCTAGCAAAAATCCACGCCTGGGGTCACTGTTTATCTCATCATCGTGTTTCGGTGGCTGAAAAATATTTTGTATGCATGCT
>WURS02000016.1:4605682-4623934 GCA_011762765.2 Rhinocypha anisoptera | reverse complement strand
ATATTTGATAGTTTTCATTAGTTCCTTTCGTTTTTGATTGCGCACAACATACTAAATGATCTCCTACTATAAGCTTCCCAAAGTAAAACCTTCCCAAATTTTGTGATAAATAATATGCAATACTATCATATATTAATTTTTTAGGATGAATCTTAAAAAAAATGCACAGACATAGTTATTAAAATTTGCAAGAACATCTGCAAAATTGTTTGCATTGTGAAAACATTGGATACACAGTTGGTGGGTCTCGAAAACCATTTCACGGAGCATCATTTGTGTATAGACCCCTTTGAAATTTAATTAACAGACTTAATTTATCGCCATGTACAAGACCGCTTTTCAACATGTGATCTTATCATTCAGGGAGATATTATTTTTCTTGAGATCATGCAAGACATCATGTTATAGAACATTCACCATCTATGGTGGTCTTTATTAATACATTGATGTCAGCCATTTTCTAAACTGATGCAGTGTCACCCCCTGCTGACTTAGGAAGCTGTTACTGCAGTGGGCTCCTGAAGAAGGTTTGCGAACTGCACCAAATTCAAAATTTTCACACTACAAATTCATTTAAGGAGAAGAAAAATAAAAGGCATTAATTACTTTAATAATTCTACTTATGCAACAGAGTAGATGCACAGTGTACCAGAGATGAAATCAGATGAAGCTACAAAATAGTTCTTGGTTTCTTAAATACAGTAAGAACAATATTTAACAAAAATTATGATTTTTATTTTATTTTTCTTTTCTTCTCCACTTTCAATATAGGCTGTTTCTTCAGGATCTTAAAGAGGATCAGCTCTCACATCCATTTTCATAACATACCCAACTCTTGAACAGTAACAAGTATAGGGATAATTTCATATTAAACTACTTAAGATCTTACCTCAGACTGAACACCAGTACCCGTTAAGTTATCATAGTCTATGTTGCCTGCGGAGTGTCTCTGCGGGCCTTTTGGAGGTTTTCTCGAAGGCTTTCCAAGAGTGTGGGAAGAGCCTTGAGCGGCAGCTGCTGCAGCTGCAGCCCCCGGCACAACACCCGTTGTAGATGAGCCTATTGCTGCACCACCAGTTCCAGGTCGACCAAGGGTGGCGGTATTAGATGACGTTGCCGATGCCACTGCCGACCCACCCATGGATGATGTGGGCTTGGTGGCTGGAATGCTCATGTTCCTGACACTTTCTCGGATGATCTGCCTAATTGTCTTCAAGAAAGCATTTCGGAAATCTGGCGTACTGAATGAACAACGTGTACAACAGGAACATGAATTAAATGAGGAAGCAAAAAGACACATTATAATTCAATATTGATGAGATAACTATGAAATAGAGCTAATGAGAGGAAATTCTCAATATAGAAAACAATAAACAAAAATTAGTTTGATGATATTTTTCATTTCATTTACAGAATATTAAGCAAATATGCTTATGAAATAAATAAATACTACTACAGCAAACTGTTCCACTTGAACACTATTTGCTTGTCATGCTTGAGCGACAATATGACCCCAAAGAGGATATTATTGATTTTTATATTTAACTTCACATAAAATAATTCAAATATACATTTGTACATCTAAAAATGCCTTAGTGACCAATTAATTAAACCTCAAAAATGCGTGCGCATTACAAGTGATGGCGTCATTCATTGAAGCAAGCTCATTCAATAATAGAGTTTCAAAAATATTTGGCATAGGGATTGCAATTGAACTTAGGCATTAAATGAATTACAAACAAGTTAAATGGTAGTCACCAAGTGGAGCACCTATTATTTAATATCTTTCACATTACCAATGACTCAAATGGTAAGTTCACAAAAAAGGAAAAATCTTTAAAGAACTATAGCAAGAACAATAGGCAAGTTTTCTTAAATAATGATTATTAAAACATCCATTCATTAAATGAATCCAGTAACTTAGTGTTATTATGAATATATCAACAAATAATATGATTAAGGAGCTACACAATTAAAAATGATGATTAAATTGATTTAAATTTCACAATTAGTAGAATAATAGTAATTGTCAATTATTCAATCAGTTTTTAACCCACAAAAAGAATGAAAATATCAGTAGCAATTGCATAAGATTAACTTTATTTTATTAAAAGGGGCTACGAGTTAAAACACAATAGCATCCGTAAAGGTAGCTAATGTTATTTACCTGTTTGATAACACGTATACTTTTTCTGAGCGTCTTTGAAGTTGGCTGCGGAGGTGAATGAGTTCCCATAAATAATGTGATGAGTCCACGACATCCTTGGCACTGCTTGCCCGAACTTGCACTTCAGTTACAGGTATCAATACCTGATACCTTATAATCTCCACCTCTGAAGAACTAGCCTTGCTAGAAACCCCCTGAAAACATTAAGAAAGTATGAGAAAAATAATCAACAACTAAAATAAATTTTGACAATGTTATATGATATATCACATTTATTACTTGGTATGTATGTTCATACTTCCCTTCAGTTGAAGAGAGAGAATCTCTCCATATTAAGTAAATGATAATATGGTAAAAAGTGCTAATTTTAAGAAAATGAACTTACCATAAGCTTCTTCTTCTGGCGCAATCTTTCTTTGCAGAGGAAGACAACAGCTGATTTGAAAACAAAACACATGGCATGGAGTTCTAAGCCCTTCTTTATCTTTCCCAAAAAGTCTGATATATTTAACCATTCTACTCCACCATAGTAAAGTAGATCACCTGGGCTGAGGTCAATTGGCTGAAAATTGATAATAAAGAATTTAATTAAAATTTGGTGTCATGAAAAAAATATTTCCTGTATTTTGTTATGTTGCATGAATCTCACCTGTTTACAAGACTTCTGATGCTGCCTGAAAAGATGATCAAATATAGCACCATATTCTTCATGAATTCTCTGCATTTCATTGATGTGTTCAGCAACCTTCTCCATTCCTTTTAAAGCCTCTGTAAGTCAATACAAGAAGATACAGTATATTTTTATGATAAGTGTCTTCATAGTCAAGGTATGATATATTTACTAATACAATAATAATATTTAATCGTAGTCATAAAATCAGAAAAAATATCAGATACTTGATCAATTTGAATTCCCTATAGAATGATTAATTTAAGAGGGTAAATAACACCTATTACACTAAAAGTGTCACATATTGATCCTAATCTATTGGCCTAATGTAAAAATAATACTGATGCTCCCCTTATAAAAATTGACTCTTTGGTATCTAAGTTAGAAAGATTAAATTATAAAAAAAATTGTTGAAGCTAGATTGGTATTATTTTTCCTAATAACTAATATGTAGCTTGAATCACAATGTCTCTGTGAATGAGTACTTGAGTTTGGAAATAAATGAAAATGATTTCCAAATGTAAAAAATATCAACACTGATACATCAGACATAAAATCTTTACATGAAAAACTTTTAATCAGCTGAAGACAGAATTGGCTAGAAAAATTCTACTGCAGGATGAAATATTTCCTTTCAACTTTTATAACCTGAAAAAATGAAGTAACAATCCAGAGGTCAGTGGTGCATAAACAATATTTTTAAATGTGTCATCGTAATTAGTAGTCTTACAAATATAGCTAGGATTGTGTGCAAATGTCATTCAGGCTTTCTTCCTTATGTCCAATATGCCTATTCATTTACAGCTTCTTCCTGCTTATTTCATGTTCACCTTTCAATCATTACCTTATACATTACAAAGCCTCTCAACATCTCATCTTATCTACTTTTCCTATCTTCTGTGATATTCCCTCATTATTTCTTCCTTCCCTCACTCCGTCATTCATTTTTCCATGGAACTTATTACATTACTGTTTAGATGTATCTAAAAGATCAATAATCCATGCTCATATTCCTAACTCCAAGCAAATGGTAATAATAGGAATAAGGAACACTTGCAATTTCCACTTTAACAAACTTCTTTATTTCGACCAGTTTTGGTGCAATGCACCATTTTAAAAGACTTGAACTCTTTTATTAAATGTTTTATCTTTTATTAATACGTTTTATCAATTTTATCTTTTATCAAATGGTAAGAAAATAAGAAATTGTGGCTCAATTATTATAAATTTAACTTACCAACTAAATGTGTGTGTTCATCAGATCGTGGATCTGTAAGATTCCTCAACTGCTGCAATAACAATGGATATTTAAGAATCCTTTGAATTGGCTTTATAAGATAGGATTCTAAGGTTGAGGAATGCTGTTGCCTTGGGTTCCTTGCTTGCAGGAACTCTTGAAGTGCTTGATTACCTTCATCTGCAAGAAATATTTTGAGAATGTAATGAGGAATATCATCCATATATCATTTATATCAAGGCAGTTTTACTTAAACATCACAGTTAAAAACTAAAGTTGTCACCTATAGAAAGCAGACTTATCAAAATACTCAATATCAGTTTTCTTAAACTAATACATATTACGATTTCAGATTTAGTACTTCATGCAGGTTTGAGTTCAAGACAAGAGTAGCAAGTATAGTATAGCAAGACAAGTATAGGATTACTGACTGACAATTCATTTAATATGGGCAAGCCACAAATATATAGTTGCTTAACACATTAAAGTTTCAAAAATTAAAAGTAAAATAGAAAAATGAGGGCAGTTTAATGCAGACATTAAAGAAAATTCATCCCATAGTATAGGTATTTATACCTCAATTTTACTGTGGCCATAATTAAGTATGATTAAATTTTTTTTAAATTTGCTGATTTGAATGTTGAGCAATGGGAACTAATGTTACAATAGAGTGAGGGGTAATTGAACAAATAATAGTAAAAGAACAAAGAATTTTCTTATTCAATCATTAATGATGAAATGAAAAAAATTACATTAAAAAATTAATCAACTCAAGTCATGGTTCAAATTCCTAAAAATATTAACATGAAGAAGAACAAACAACCAGATTTTCACATAAGGCTAGATTGTCATATCATTAGGAAATAAAATTAACATTGTACTTACTAGGATGGAGGACCTTTTGTGCTTTGGAGTGACTTGCACAGAAGGAACTGTATAATTTAAAATGGTTGACATAATAAAGAAAGGCACTGCCAATGGAGAATAAAACGTTCTGGGAAAAAAACAAAAAGCAGTATGTTAAATGTTCCAAAGTTATATTGTCAATTATTAACTCCAATAAAATGCAAGGCATGTACCTTGAACTGTCCAGGATGCTCGAAGTGATTGAACTCTGGCTCCAATTGGAGAGCTTCATCTAGATTCTGCAAAAAGAGCCGCTGGAACGCAACTATTTCCTGAATGTTTCCAAATAATGCAGTAACTTCTGCATTTGATAGGAATGTCTCTTTCTTGAGTGGTTCAAGATAATTTTCTAGCAAACTATTTAAATGCTACAAGGGAAAGAAGAGAAATAGTTAAATTAAGGCAATCACCTTATGCCATATTTGTTAAAGAACATTGGATTAGATTAACAAATGAAAAAACGACTACATAATACTTTTATTTGACATAAGTTTATGGCAATGCAAGAGGAAATTGTATGGCATTTGGAATTGAAATGTGCTTTGAATGAATTACTGGTATTTATTTGCATAAGCCAGCAATGGTCTGCCATTAGAGACTATCATTAAGATCTTCATGTAAAAAGTAGATTATGCTTTTTATGATCTCTCTTATCTTACCAAACATACTGTACAGTATTAGATCCTGATTGTTCAGGATCACTCATTCATTCTTTGGAAAGTGAATGCCTCATACTTTCAAAATTTTCACTAGATGATGCTTGAATTTGTACAAGATGATTTTAGAAAAAAACTAAGGAATTGAATGAGACCTTCAAACACAATTTTCTCTCTTTCATAACGTTTTCTTAGGTTGTCTCAATACAATATCACTCCAGTTTAATTTAAATACTGATAACTGAAAGAGTTCTTGATTTTTATGCCTTCAAAATTGAAATAAACTAGATACAAACAATTAGCTCAAAGAAAGAATAACTTGTGTCATGGATGAAGAATAAAAAAAGAGAGGAAAACCCCTAAGAAACGAAGGAGAAAGATCTCCAATTCCATATGCCAAAAAATATTTAAAAAGACCAATAAATAAAGAATAAACTTTAGCTATGAAGTTCATTCTCAAGGGATTACATCAATCTTTTCAGATGTATCCAATATAGTATGACATTTAAATACCATGCATTTTCAAACAAAAAAGTCTAAATGTTAAGTGTTAATTATATACTTAACTTTACCTACTATGTTAAGGCTTACCATCCACATATTCAGGATTGAAAATCCTCAATCTGCATAATTACAGTGAATTGGCCAAAAACTTTTATATTCACCTTAACATATGTTCTCTCTGTATCCACCAGTTCCAGAATAACTTTTCTAAGCTTTTCTGCATCTGTCAATTGCCTACTAGGGGTTAGCAAGGCAGAGGAACTCCCATTAACATTAACATTGCTATTACTACTGCTCAGTGGCTGCTGCTGTTGAGAAGATGTTGATAGCTGATGCGTCAATCCACTGCTGCTCCCTCCAACACCTACTCCACTGGCTACACTTCCAGTCGGACTTGACTTTCTAGTCTCCGCTGGTGAGCGACAGAACCCAGTCACTTGTTCTGCCGTCTATTTTCATAAGATACATAAAATTAATATTTATTATCCTTGTCGATAATATCATAAATAATTACAAAATGAGAATGAACTAAAAGAATTTCTATTATGACAAAAGATCAAGGAATCAGAAATGTCCTCTTCTAGTTTTTCTCCCCAGACCTATTTTCAGTGTTCTTGTTACAATTCTAGATAACAAAGCACCTAATATACTCATTACTAAATAAGCAAAACATTGGTGTATATAATGAGAATGAAAAGGACATTCAATTAATTTTAACTTCACCATTGCATTAGAAGTATGAGAGTAATAAAATTATTCTAAAATTATTTAGCATTTACTTACTTTGAGCAAGTTCTCAATTTCAAAGGAATTGGCCCGGGAAGCCTTGGCCGTGTCAGTCCCTGATGGAGCTGGTGATGCTTCAGTTTCTTCGCACATAAATAAAAACACAGTATATATTTAATCAGTAACAAAACAATTAGGAACCAAAATCATTACAATAAAATTATATAATACCTCTTAAATGCAGAGAATTATACAGAACTTATCAAATATTACTCATTTTAGCATATGTGATAGTAACATCCAATTTCAGATAATACTACCAGCTTTTAATATTTCAAGGAAAAGTCTTATTCATACATGTACAAGAGTGCATCATACATTTAAAAGTAGAAAGTTCAATGTAATCTAAAATTATGTTTTACATAATATAACAGTATTTTTTTAAACAAGCATTTGTCATCAAAATGTGAATGAAAAAAACAGAAAATGATATGTGCATAACATTAAAAGCTTTTAAGAGAGTCAAGTACTCACTCCAACCTGGAGCAGGGACTATTAGGCCTGAGAGGACCTCCTCTGGTATCAAACCATCAGTGGGTGGAGGAGGGCAAACAAGACTGTCGATGATGTCATCTGTGGCTCCTCTCATAAGTCCTGCTGGGTCAGGAGGCTCAGTTCTTGATGACCTCATCATCATGCACAGAGCTAGCTCCTCTTGAAGAACTGATTCTAAGTACATCATGTCCAAGTCACTCACAATAGCACCATTTATCACCATTATCTCATCCCCTTTGATAATCCCTAGATAAAAGACAATCAAAAATGTACCATTCAAATTGCAAGCTGTCTGGCAGGGGAGTGTATTTCTGGCTCCAAGTATTTTGCTACAGCTCCCTTGCAAGACATTTGTCCATTGCCATCCTGGATGCATTACTTTCCTTCTTTCTGAGATTTCATTAAAATATTGGTTATTAATCTAATTTATATTAAACATGATTATTTTTTTAAGGCTGCCCCAGTAATATAAATATGGCATCTTATCTTACATTATAAAATGCTAACACTGTTAACATTACATGAAGAAGAAAATGAATATAGGAAATAGTTTCCGGCATGACTTTGTGGAACTGCTTCATAATTAAATGAGACACAAACTTTGAAATTCCACATAAAAATATATTTTCTATACGACCTGGGTTTCGTCGCCTGTGATGACCTGATGATGTTGCATTGCGACGAAACCCAGGTTGTATAGAAAATATATTTTTATGTGGAATTTCAAAGTTTGTGTCTCATTTAATCATGAAGAAAATGAAGTCGGTCAAAAACTCTTCTGATATATTAATTGAAATATGATTAAGTACAGATATATATTATGAGATTACAACTTAAGTGAATACTCTCCTCTAAATTGTTTGAATTGGCAGAAAAAATGATGAAGTAGTCAAAATGATCTTTATTGATTCCTATTGCCTGACTTCCCCTCATTTAATGTCATTTTTTCTTACTTTCTGGAGTATCTGGGTCTGAGTTATTCTTGTCTACTTCCCATCCCATTTCTGAATGTAAATGTACCGGACCACTCTCTTTCTCTCCTTATACCTTATCTCAGAATTCCATCTTTTTTATCAACCCTTTTAATAGGGGACAATTTTTTGTTTTACTAACCACTTCTTCCCCAGTGGTTTTTTTCATTGAAAGAAATGATTAATATTTTTAAGAATGCTATCTTTTAATTTGCAAATAATATATTTGAAAGGAAAAATTAAATAAAGGCTATAATTAAACAATATTCTGTTAAAATGATAAGATTCTTTTCAACCAATTGTGTTATGGTAAAATTTTACTTATTAACTAAACTTCTTTAATTTACATTTTTTTTGTGCAGTATACTGTCTTCCTCCTCTACTTGTGTGACAAAAACTCCCATACTTTAAGTCTACGATTTTTAGATGCATTACGTGAGTTTAATTTGGGGAAATGACTTTCCAATAACTGTAGGGGAGGATCAAGTATTGAACGGCTTCTGGACAATTTTGAATTTTCATTTATATTTACTGAACAGCTTGTATACCAGTTATAAACGAAACTAAGTGGTTTTTTACCTACGTGCTTTTTTTAAATGTCACAGTAAGACTTCAAGGATATCAAAGACTTAAAGACACATAACAAAAGAAGGTGTCAGGAAAACTATTAATAAAATTACTTCATCCTCTTCCTTGCAGTACTCTGAATGGCCGGTCTGGAAAGTAATATGACCAAATTTTTCCAAGCATTCCTATTGGCCGCAGGATCAATGATCAAAACCGAGGACAATGTGCAAGAACTTTTGAACACTGACCATTAAGTTTTCGGATGATACCATAAACTCTATGAATGGGCAAAACCACTATGCATGAAGCTGCATCTGAGGATTTGCAGACAAAGATAATGTATGCAAAATAGGTCCCTAAAGTCTGAACCATGAGCATGTCTTTATAATCTTACCCTATCAGTTCCTATCACATTTATAAATTCATGCAGTCCTGGAATACTGTAGCCATAACAAATAACCCTGATTCAACAACCTGTGTGCAAGTGTTAAATCCTTAAATTGCACTTAAATACAGGAATGTTTAGTAAAATTATTCACATCAACCTATCCTTTTTCAGTTTGAGTTCTCTTTTTTCAGCATGGATATTGACTATTACATAAGAGATCACTATTGGATAAGCAGGAGGGAATATTTTTCCCTTTATATAAATAAAGAATATAAAATTATTAATAAACTAATGTAAATTTTTACAATAGTTTTATGGAACAAGACACCTAACCCCCAATTACCAATAGACTTTGCGGTCATCTCCTCAGGAAAGTAGCCCCCATGGTTGAAGAGGGATAACTTATTATGCATTCCCTAAGGAAAGAAAAATCTTGTCTTACTTTTCTTGTTTTATGAATACATAAATAAGCTTTACCTAATTCATGGCTGGTGGTGGTGCATGTCAAAGATGCACTACATATTAAAAGGGTTAATGCCTTTCCTGACTTTATCTAATACAAGGGATCACATTTCCTTTTTGTTTCTTCATAATTTTTAGTTTTCACAAGTGAGATCCATCTCTTCTTAAAATTTCCATGGATTCGCTCTGCTTTTTCCATTATACTTCCTTTGCCTTATCAGTCAACCACCACTATTTATTATTTACCTCCTTGAACTTCTATCATCCTCTACGATGATATTTTCCATTTCTTTTATTCTACTATATTCCTAATTATCTATTTTATAACTCATTGCTTTTTTATTTTCTTCTTATTTCTTCTTCCTAATACATTTCCATCACCTCTTACCATGTGTTTAAGAAATGTTCACCTTAAGAGTCATTCTAACATTCCAATTGCCAACAATTGTAGTTCTCTTCTTCTTGGCCTTCTTATCAATTTGCATAGGCCAGATTTCGCAGGGATTTAATAGAATAAAAACCACTGAAATGTTGCCTCTCAGACTGCTGGCCATGACGCCCAACACAGTTGATTGAGCAACATGATAATGAGAAATCAATTCTGTAAATGAGTTGGTATTATCTAGGGATAAAAATATTTGAGATGGTTTTCCATTGCAGTCCTTACAGCGTTTTTAGTGTGACATCAAAACCTTATGACAGTCACACTAGGGATCAGATGCCTTTGCAGGGGCCTCACCAAGGAACAGACTGCCTGGAATACCATTCACTTGGTTTCATCCCATTGATCTATCTAGTATGAGTCATTCTACCATGAATAATCAAAATTGCTCCAGTCAGTAGTTCTAGGTTTCAATGGAATGTAAAAGACCTTACAGTATGATAAGGAGAGAGAGGATACACGTATCTTATTAACGAGGACTTTAGATCCACAATTGACAAGTTTTAAGTCATAAACTAGAGATGCCACTCTGGTTTTAGATTAAAAATGGTAAAAGCCATTGTAACAACACCAGAATCCTGATTATGCATAGTTCAATTTTAAATTATAATTAAAAATATCCAAGTCCCTGAGTGAGCTAACTCAATTACCACTGTCTTCATGACTTTCAATTTGAATGCACCTAAATTTGATAATCCAATTTAACACAGACTTTATCTCTCAAGTAAATTCCACAAATTGGTTTACAAGAGCAAATACATTATACAGAGCTTAAACAGAAATAGGAACTAATTAGTATGCACATGGAATGACAATTTATTATTTGTATGCCCTCTCACATTATCTCTTTCTTTTGTGGGCACTAAAACAAAATGCTCATATTGCCATAAATGTTGATTCTTAATTATACCCAGCATTTTCTATATAAAAAATTACCATTTACAATTAGGTATGATTAAAACACTTCTCTGCGAAGTGATGCTTCACCTTGGGGGAAACGTTACTTTACAGAAAAGTATTTTAACATAAGCAGTATTAGAAGTAAAAATAACTTCACTACATCATCTGTTGCAAGTGCCTAAGACAATATGCATAATTAGGGCACTTTTTAAATCATTCATATGGAGTAAACAAAATAAAATTCTAATACAAACCATTGACAAAAAAGCTTTAAAATTTCACAAATGTGATTTTTACCAATTTATAATACACCACAGTTATATTATGAAAAATATAACTTACCATTGTGCATAGCCACAGACTTGTCCTCTACTCTGCTGACATAGCAACAAAGCTCATCTTGGCGATCAGCATTTTCCATAAGCTCTGCCTCTACTGAAAATCCCCACATGTGCTCCAGGGTTGTGCGTTGAAGTTCAACTTGATACAGGATTTTGGCACAAACCTCCACCACTTCATGTGTATGCAACTGAGTAAATATAATTCAATGATAGTTGTGGAATCATTAAATGTCAACAAAAACTTAAAAGTATTAAAGGAATTTCTAGATAATGGTAAAAAATTATTGTATTCTGTGTGGAAGAGGGCTATGCCATTCATGATTTTACTTGTTTCGTAAAAAACACTCAATACACTTTATAATCTATGAATTTATGAAACAGATTTTAAACTAATCCAAGTTAGTTGATTGTAAAGAGTCAGGAGAAATAAAGACACCCAATCCTCAGTCTATACTTAACTCTATGTACTAATCACCTACACATTAAAAAGTGGCTCTGTTGATAAATTCTGCGATCTAAAAAGGGGTTAAAGCTTATCCCTGAAATGCAAAGGCATTCAAGGTGAAACTATTGCCATAAATTCATTTGATAAAATTTCATACATATGCACAAATTTGAATGAAAATTTATTTAAGTGGCATTAGTGTCTTTTAGCTGAATGTTATATGAAGGACAACTTAAGTTCACAGATCACAAAATTAAATACTTGAAGAGATAATGCTAATCAGTAATGAACTTCCAAAAATCAGTTTGCATAAAAAATTAGAAAGAGTTAAGGATGATATCCACTTAGCCTAATCACACCATGAAAGATTCTATAACTGATGAAGCTTGATTATAAAAGACTAAGAACTTAAAATAAAACATTTCTTAAATGAAAAGAATATTTGTTTTTATGTTATAAGTCAGAAATTTGTTTAAACATTACCAAACTATAAGTCAAATATATAATTGTTATGGAAAAATGAGCATAATTATGTTAGCAAGCAGTTTGTAATAAATAAGTTTAAAATGAAAGCAGATTAATACAACATAAAGCATTGGGTAAATTTACTGATATATTACAAAATTGCCTCCTAAAGAATTTTAATATATTTTTAAGAAATCACAATAAAAGATAAATTTTGAGATATACATAATAATTTGCAATGAAGCTACTGCTAGTTAATCCTGATTGTAAATACCTAGTAAATAAATACATATATGATATCTACATAAATGGTAATTAACAACTAAAATTAGCAAAGGTATTTATATTATGCATACATAGGTTTCAATGAGATCAGTACGATGAGGTACAAAGTAGTTGGTATCCTCCATATCCCTTCGTTTTTTCACACGAACAAAATGTTCTGTAGGACTCAACCCCCGACGACCACAAGCTGCAGTGAGGAACTCTTCAACGGACAGGGCTTCACGCAGAAATACCACAGCACTCTACCAGAGCAAAGTTCAAACAAAATGAAAATCAAATTGCTTATAAGATATGATACAGTCATCAAGGAATAAATTCACCTCTCAGAACTTAAAGAAGTTCTTTTAATTTGCTAGAGTGGAACTACATTATGCGCTTTTGGGGATGATTTATCTATAGCATATCATTTGGTTGTATCAAATGTCCCAATCTCCTCTCCAAAATTGCAACACCCTTACAAATCAAAACATTGGCAAGTCACCTAAATGGGTTCATTTCAACACTTTGATAAAATAATATATACAATGCATTGGTAAACATTAATACCCTGTTTCATCAATAGTTACTGCATAGCTACCAGTGTTTCGAGATTTCACAATTAGTTTTACCAATGCCAATCAACAGTATGTTGCATTCAAATTAAGTCAGATTTATGAAATATTTGATGATTGAAATACTAAAATTTTTAGAAATAGCGGATCAAGATGATCAGTAACTCTGATTATAACTGTGTAACTAACTCTGATCAGTAACTGATTTTAACAATTAAAAACTAATAAGGGATGATTTTTGGTCAAATGCCTGAATATCAAACAAAAGTTGGTTAAACAGGGCTATGTCTAGAATGATAATTCAAAACAGAAATAGACTCAGTTTCCACCGGTGTTAGTTGAGTGGGTAGCATGCTCACTGGCTAACCAAAAGGTCAAGGGTTTGAATCTTGCCCAGGGCAGGTTTGTTGTGTTTGTCTAATACTAATTTTCCTGAATGGTTGATGCGAACAATGGCATTCAGCCATAAAAATGTGCCAAAACCAATTCACCAAGCAACCCCAGAATAAAGGAAACATTCTTAAAGAAAAAAAAAACATTCTGCTTCCATGAACACCCTAACCATTACTTCACAACGTTTATCTCATCTGATGATATTTTCTTCTTGGAGTAAAACCTTTAATTGTGAAATTTGATTTGGTGTGACCTCTTATTATGATGATTTTCCTTCAATATTTTTGGATTAATTCAAGGAATGGCAGCCTTTGTTTTATTGTCAACAATAATATGTTGATGTTCATATTACACTTACTTTTCTTTTTCTAATTATATGAGAGAAAGTGATTGATATTCGTTGAGCTAAATAACAATTATAAGACTGCTTTTAAGACGAGTCTAATAAATGTTGGCACATACAGAAGTCATTTAGTAAAGCAAAATATTGCAGTTAAGAAGCTTTAATAGGATGGAAGGGTTGTTGAGCAAAAGATCATAGCCAACTGCCAAGTTATATGACAGTACTTACCTTACACACAGGGAAGTTTTACTGTAAGCTTACTTCATTTTAGTAGTATTAAATGCAATCTGAGTACTTATGCTCTAAGGGGAATTCAAGCTTTCAGTATTAGCACATCAACTGCATATTCTATGGATCTATAAACTGCAGAGTATTTGCACAACCCTTTGACCATAGTTCCTTAGCTTTAATTAACCAATTTTCTGCACATAGCAGGAATGTACACTGGACATGAACTACACAAAGAAGCAGAATTATATTTAACTGAATATCCAACTCACCTGGCCATCAGGGAGTGACACCCTCACATTTTTATCATTTTCATCCCGTACATTTGAGGATGAACCACTTCCAGCACCACCAACATGTTGCAAAGACCTCCTCCCTGAAGTTCCTCCACTTCCACTAGCACTGTTGCTTCTAGAGAGGGCTGCTAAGGCAGGTGCCCTACGCTTAGTCGCACCTCGACCAGCAAGAAGATTGTTGAGCAGAGAAGGTGAGCGAGCACAGATAAAGGCGTGAAAGGAAGACACTGTGAACACTCCTAGGCGGTTAAGTGTACCTTTAGTAGCACGGGATACATGGGTCAGTAGACTCTGCGGAAAGATTGCGGAAGGAAAAATAATGCAAAATTACGCCAATATCAACTAAAATAAAAACTTTTAACAGAAATGCCTCTTTCTAAGAAAAGTGGTAATTAAGATTTTAAAAATCAAGAAGCATTCATAAAGCGAAAGAACTCTATGTTTAGATGTGTACCTGGGATTTCGATAACCAATGACAATTGGTAAAGCAGTACATCATAAAATTAAATTGTTAGAAAATCATAATAAAAATAACAAGAAGGAATTAACACCGTAATTATTACTTAGTAAAAAGTACTAGACAATTAATTTAATTCATATAAATGATGCACACTCACAAATGACTAATACATGAAAAGCATTATTAATTACCTTAGGATTAGGCAGCTCGCCATTCTGAAGTGAGGCCATGTAGCATCGAAGTCTGAACTGTTCACAGTGAAGTCTTTCAAGGTTTTCCTCCCACTGCACTACTTGCGATCCAATCTGAGCTTTCGTTTCAGGATCGGATACTACACTTTGCTGCAGCTCAGCCATGTGTTTAAGTTTTTGATCCTGGCGACGGAAAAGTTTAAGTTCAGAAAATTGATAACGAAAACAGTTGCAAGAATGTAATTTCACTATATTAAATACAACCCTTACGTGGAGAACGCTTTGGTCGCAGCAAAATCCATGATTAAACCAAATGCCTACATACTTTCATAAAAACAACACTGAAATTTTCAGGGTGCCAGCTAAAAAAATTCAAATAGTTTGTTATGTGCGGTGAGGTGCGCAGTAGCTTTCGCGTATCTGATCGGCAACTGTCCTTTGAATGACGTCACCTATAGGTTATGTCCGGGAATTCTAATAAGGAATACGCTTCGAACGCCCTCATGGCATTGAAATCTATAAAACGACTTTCTCAAGAGTATAAGGTGTCAGCGATCCACTGACTGAAATTCCTCGATGTTTTGCAATACGCTTAGCCATTTGTTATGTCCCTTAAAAGTGCGTGGAAGAAGACAGTTCATGACGAATATATAACGTACACAAACAAACCATTTCAAACAAATTTTAACTTAAGAACGTTTTTAATGCCAGCACCACTAGACTATATTTTCCTAATCCACAGTTTAAGGGCATGGTTCTGAGTAGGCACGTTCACACCCCTTCCGAATCGTCCATTAGCATAACGTCCCTCTTCCTTTCTCCTTAATAACCCTTACCGTTAAGCAAGGAGTGACGGAGCGTTTGACATTCAGGTGCTCTCTTGAGTTTCTTAACTTTCTCGGATTTGTATTCTGACGAGCACTGTTTCACAACAAAGAGCTTGAAATTCCACTTTGCTTTCAAAACAGAATTTTCCAGTATGCGTAAGTTAGGCACGGCTTTAATAGGTAGTCGACTAGCTTCTATTACTCATCTTAATGTGCCAAAACCTAACTTTACTCTTTTTATATTTATTTTTAGAATGCCAATTGTAGTTATTCACCGCTGTATTCTTCAGTATTTTCTTTATCTCCGTATCTATCAAAAAGCAACTTTAATCTAATAAATTTCCGATTAAAGGACACCCGGGGGCTAATTATAATTCTGGATTAAACAGAAAGTTTTCAATACCCTATTGGTGACGATATTTTATCCTATGTAATAAAAATTTGCGTGGATTCATTTGCTCCCAAGTTAGTATAAGATAACATAACACACTGGAGGTAGTTCAACGTATATTTTTATTTTGGCATTTATCGGTAAATGTTAGTCTTAAAATTTCTTTTGCAGAACTAGTCTAGGGTCAAACAATCATTCAATTCAGATCTTAAGTTATAAAAGTAGTAAAAAAGGGGTTATAGAAGTAGTAGATAAGAATTTCTAAAATAAAGAACACCTTGAAATACAATTGTATTATGCATCTAATAAAATATTACTAAAGTTTTCTGGATTTCATTAATGTTTGTTTTAAGACTGTAATTTTTGGGCAATGATGCTAATTGGTATGATTAAGAGGAAAGTACCAATAGAAAGGGATGTGCTAATAACAAATTGATACATTTATATCATTTGGTGGAAGATTTAAGAGGATGAAAAGTATAAAATTCGTCGGAATTTAGTGGTGAACAAACTCTAAGTCATTTCAATAATCATATTCTAACTGATCTAATTCTATTTTTCTATGTTTACAAACCAAATTCTTTTTGAGATAATTTTCAATTTGTTGAAGATAACATCTGACCTTCGCTTACATTTCATGTTGCATAGGCGAGCCGCGAGTATTTAATACGTCGTGATATTAATTTCCAATCGATATAACTGGAAGAGGAAAACCAATCGTTCAGCACATTCAACACCTTCTATTAGTAACTTGACGTCTCTAAGGACTATATAACTGAATTCAACGATTTTAACCCAAAATAAGAACCCATTTCATTTAACAACTTTTTTAAAACTGAAAATTAGTGACATACTGGATCGAAGGCACATTTAATTTTTCCTAAATTTCCCGAAAGCTGGAATGACTGCTTGCAGCCAGGGCAAAAGGAAAATCAAGAAAAAGATTGACGAAGGCTCTTCTGATATTTCACTTCTCATGCCTGAAATCTTTCGAAATTTCAGCTTCAATATTTTTACGGTTGCACGTTAAAAATGTGGAAAACTTACCGATTCAATTGCTTTTTCCAGGCGGAATATTTCTTCTTGAAGGAGATGAAGCGTGCCGGTCTTCCCTCTGTGACGTGCAAACGCGGCCGCACATGCACTGTGAATACTGTTTACCCAGTTCTCCAGCTCCACCTGGCATGGTGCCTGCAATATCGGGAAAAGAATAAAGCCATTGAATTCGGAGCAGGTATGCGTACGAGTATTTTTTTTATCGATACCGCAAAAACACTACATGGCTGAGCGATGAGAAAAAAGTATGGAGCACTATATTTCTGCGTGCACAATACGTCAGTGCTCTTGAAACGTGAAACAATTGAAATAATCGAGTGAAAACAACCCAATGGGAATGGATCCCGGAAATATGAGGATTACTAAGATCGCATAGATGTGAGAACGACGAAAACGTTTTTTTTTCTTTAATTTAAAATTCTCCGTGACTTCGTATCCCCACTTCCCCAAGGGAGATTTCTCATCTTATCCAAACTTTCGACTTCTGCATAACCATCAGAAGTACTTAGATTGCCGAGGGCCTTCGTCAAAAAAATAAAAATTAAACATAGGAGAGCATAAACCTAGCTGCGGGAGTGCGTGCAAACCTGCCATTTACAAACCTCAGATGCTTCTTTTTTTCACAATCGATCTCTCCTGGTTGGAGTAGATTTCGGAGTTGACATTTTTTGAGGATGGACACAATGCAAGGGAATGGAGCAGCCCAGTAAAAGCGCCTCTTCGGTGGTGAGAGCGTACCGAGGGACTGAGGTGAAAAAGGGGACTAGAGGGAATGGCCGGAAAACGGATCAGGAGGTGGAATTGGATTTGAGGGATGGAGAGAGAGAGG